>BTPG01000008.1:49301095-49318595 GCA_036245525.1 Semisulcospira habei
CACAAGGGGAATATGCCATAGCCTCAGTCACAGTCTCTGTCTCTCCGGCCAAACAGAAGTAATTTGAAAACATAGTAGACCTTTAAAGCCAACACAAATTTAGCACTCTGCCCACATTAAAAAAAAAAAAAAAAAAAAAAAAAAGTAAGCGTTAAGAAGGTTTGCTATCGGCAGGCGGTACCAGGTGCCCATAGGAATGCGCTGGAACGAGGTCAGCTCGTCATCTGATCCCATACGCCGCCGCGACTGCTGTACTCAATTTCTAACTACCCTTACGTCCGGTGACTAACCAACCCCTGTCATCCCTCTAAATTTAACTCCCCTACAAAATAAATAAATAAATAAATAAATTTTAAAAAAAAATAGGAAAATGAAAAACCCGTGTCGTAACACACCTCCCCTAACAATTTCGATTCGAATGGGTGGGTTTGCAGAAGAACTGAACAGCCGTGCCCCCGCCCTCTCTTCTTGATCCCACACGCCGCCGCGGCGGACTGCTGCGTACTCTATTCTAACTCTACAACTTATCAGTCCCTCCAACCACTTCACTCCCACCCCTCCCCCAACTCTCAGCCACAGTATTCACCATGGCGTACTCATCCCCCATCATGTTACGTCAGCCTACCCTCCAGTCGCAAGCCCCTTCTCAATCCCCTAATCCCAACGACCCCATTGTGAAGGACACTCTCGATGACAAACAGAAAGTGTTCAGTGACACAAATATCGATGTCCTGAAACGATGGAGGAAAGCCTTGTCTTTTCGCTATGTCCACCTGCTAGAGGCGACTAACAACGGTTACGAGGTGGTGTGGAAGGACGTCGACTTTGACAACAGAACCATCAACCGCACAGACATCAACTTGCGTACCCGCGCAGCCGGAATCCCAGACACCCTGGCCAAGACCTTTGTGCAAGTGAAGAAGGGTGGCGTGAACTGTATCACGGTAACTCTATATTACAAACTGAAGCGTACTCTTGGAGGAACCTGTCTGATTCAAGGAGTTAGAGCTGAGGAGTGGGTGCAGACGGAGTTCTGCCAGTTGTGTGCCCTGGTCAGGTCACTACAAAATCTCGACTTTGACGAAGGCAATGTACCCCCGCCCACATTCAGTCATTTACCCCTGTGTTCTACCGACCAGCCACCCAATTCCCCATCCGTTCAGCCCCCGTCCTCTACTCCTGCTTGTAATGAGGTCTCATTACTTGACTCTGGCGATAAGTGGATTAGTGACCAGTCCACGACCCATCGCCCATCTCGTCTACTCCTCCCAGCCTCCGAGCCCTGCACGCCGCACCTTGCTAATCCTGCCTCTGGGGCTGTGGGAGGGGCCACAGCCACTAGGGAGACAACACCAGCGACCATCCTGAGGGCAACTTCCACACCATCTCCACCCGACAGCCAAGCTGTCAGTTTTCCTGGGGAGTTTGGTGGTGGTGATGTAATCAACTTGACCTTCGCCACGCCCACCACACACCGCGCTCATCTGGAGTCAGTTATCCATACAACAGCTGATACTGTCAGTACGCCTACACCTGGATTAAGTAACCACGTCATCGTGCCGGTTACCGACGCATCTACTGCTTCTGTGGCAGAATCACAGCGGCCGGCAGCTGGTCCTCCTGAGGACACGATGACGCCAGGCAGCCGGCGAATTTCTTCAGTCTTTCGGCTGCCCCTTCGAAAGTTGGCAGCGGTACCAGCATTGCGGGCGTCTGCTTGCCTACGGGCTGACCTCCGTTCCGCCCAGTTCACTATCCGAGGCCTGCGGAAGGAGATTGGCATCTTAAAAAAAGGCCTGACGTATGCCTTCACTAAAATTGACCAATTGGACAGTCGGATCAGAGATGAGGCGGTCAAAACGAAGAAAACCCTACAAGTGTCCGACAGAACTGCATGTGCCGATCTCGCAGCGCTCAACGGGCAACTACGGAGTCTGAGCGACACACAGCGTACACTGCAGGGCACCGTGAACCACCTGTCGTCTGTTAAAGATAAGCAAACTAATCACATGCGTGACTTGAATAAAAAGTTGACCATGCTTGCGACTGTCCCATCACAGGAAGTTGCCCCGAGTGGGATGAGCACCACAATGACCCCACGTATCCCCGCCGGCAGGGACAGCCCTCCATGTGGCGACCGTATCCCAGTGCTGATCACCTCCAATGCTCGGTGTCTCGACAATAGCTCAGGACAAAGTGGAGCCATGGAAACTGAGCCCAGTAATCAGAATAATCCAGCCCTGACTTCCACAGGTCCCGCCAGTCAGGATAATCGCCGCCCTGCACCCGACCCTAGCAGTGGCCCCGATACCAACCCCCGTGGAAGCCTCGCCCAAGGGCCGCACGATGCACAGCATTACGGCCTTGACCCCCGTCGCCGTAACAACCGTCAAAGACCAGCGGTAGTAATGCTGCAACAGCGTGTCCTCCCTGATACAACCACTCTGCTTGTGGGAGATTCCATCCTGCAGCACGTGAGGGGAGACAGGATGGCGACCGGCCCCCAGGACAAAGTGCAGGTAGTTTCTGTGTCCGGCCTCAACACCCAGCAGATTACAGACTGGCTGGCACAGATGAGTACCTCCTTCTCCAGGCGTGCACCTCGTAACTTTCCATGTCGGCATAAACGACTGCAAGCTAGGCCGTGCTATTACCCCCCAGGTATGGATGGACATTGCCAACCTGTGTAGACGCGCCTTTCCACACGCCCAACTACAGGCCTCGGGTATCATCCCTGCTAGAGGACACTGTACCATCAACAGTAATATACACCTGTCTAATGCTAATCTCCGACAGGTCTGTGATGGTGTGGAAATGGTGTTCATTGACAATTATGCTATTTTTACCACACCAACAGGCGCCCCCAAGAAAACCCTATACAGACAAACCAAAGACAGGATTCACCCCAGCCGGCAGGGCGTGGTTAGCCTCGCTCTAAACATCAAGCTTAATGGACGCCTCGACTCCAGTCGCTCTAAACCTGCCGCAGGGAGTACAGATTATCGAGACCGCTCTGACATAACAGTGCCCAAACAAGTTTACTCCACTGTCGCCACTACTAGGCAACAGGGGCAGGCTTCAGAACTGATCAGCGGATCAGAGTTGGACCCTGCCTCAGCTGCTGGCCAGTCACATAGGTCTCTCAGTCGACAGACCGTGTTGCCTCCCTTAGCACAGACGGCATCCCAGCAACCAGCTTGGCAGTACCTACCAGCGGTCATCGGTGACATGTCCCGCTACAATCAGCGTGGCCTCCAGGACAGTGGCTCTTGGTTCAAACCCCTGAACGTGATGATGCCGCAATACACACAGTACCCACACGCGGCACCGTATTACGGCTATCAACACCTTCAGTGGGCTCAGTCTCAAAACCACGCCACAGTGTGCTAAGTATCTACATATAGCCTAGCCACGTGACATTATTGTGACAAGTCCTATATATGAACGGCTTCCTTCTACATAGCTTTCCTTCATATGCCTTATGATGGTGTTATGACTAACATTATTCATTCTCTTTCAAGTGGTTGCTGAGTGGTTTTCTTTCCTAATTTCTCAATGTTGGAAGTAGCGATAAAGCTATGCAAGGTTTTTGACTAAGCTGTAATGCGCGACATTAATTGCTGTGCTGACGCCGTATAGTGTTTTGACTGTGCCATTTCCGCCGTAATTGTTGCAAGCGGTGGGCATTCAACTGTGACCGTGAAGCGAGTTCTTTTACTGTGGCAGTGAAGCGAGTTGTTTACTGACTGGACTGTCTTGTATAGCCCAGTGAACTATTGACGCTAAAAGCCCATTAGCTCCCCAGGGCAGCGGCATCTAGTGTTTATCTGTTTTAAGTATTTCTTCTGTTTGTAACTTTTATTAATTAGTTACATTATTAAATTTAGCCTTTTGTATTAATTTCTTTCATTTCATTAGTCTCGTGAGCAATTTTGCTGTTTGATCTGAAACGTTATAAACATGATATCAGATCAGCATTTAAATATTGGTCACTTAAACATATATCATTTGTATAACAAAATCCCTGATCTATGTGTGCTCTTGACTCAACCCAGTCCTTTTCATTTGTTTGGTGTCACTGAATCGCGCCTCAATCCTAACATTAGTGATGAGGCCGTTTCTATCCAGGACTTTGCTGTCTTGCGCCGCGATGCTGAACACTCGGGACAGACAGGTATAGCAGTGTATATACACAATTCAATCAGCGGTATCACCTGCAGGCGTAAAGACCTGGAATCACCAAATGTGGAATGTGTCTGGATTGAGTTGAGGGCAGACAAATCTAGTCCCGTGCTCGTCGGATACATTTATAGAAACCCAGCATCAACATTTCAATGGTATGACGAATTTACAGTTATGATGGATAAGGTCAGAAAGGCCACATCAGAAATGCTGATTTTGGGCGACTTTAATATCAATTTGCTCCTGAATAACCCTGCCTGGGAATGTACCATTTCTATGTTTGGACTGAAGCAATTAGTAACTGCTGCTACCCGTGTTAGTTCTACTTCCTCCACCCTTATTGACCACATCTACACAACTAATAAGTCAAGGGTGGTGGGAGTAGAGGTGCCCCAAATAGGGATTAGTGACCATTACCCTGTGTGTTGTGGCTGGGTATTGAAAGTAAATACTACTTTTCGTAAACACCAGCATACAACTATTAGATATAGATCTTTGAAGCGCTTCAACAAAGACATATTTCTGCACGACCTAAGTCAAGTATCTTTCCACACAGTTTACAACCAAGGTGACCCAAACGAGGCTCTGTCTGAATGGTACAGATTGTTTCTTGGTGTTCTTGATAAACATGCTCCTTTCAGAGAGAAACGAGTAAAAAATCCTCAACTTCCCGCGTGGTTGAACAACGAAATTAAAGATGCCATGCAGCTCCGAGATGATTATAAAAGGAGCAATAATTTTGTAGCTTACCGAAAACAAAGAAACCTTATAAAATATTTAGTTAGAAATGCTCAGAGGTCTCACTTTCACCATCTCATGAACGGCAAAAAAGATATCGTTTCTGTTTGGCGTGCAATAAACGCCTTTACGAGGTCCAGAAATACCGCACAGTGCACTAAAATATCAGCTGCTACGTTTAATCAGCATTTTCTCTCTACCGCCACTACACTGCTACAGAATCTTACGTCGCCCGGTCAACCGTCTGATGTTTCAGAAAAGCTAAAAAGGTTTTGTGCTGAAAGATTAACACCTAACACGTCTTGCAACATTCCGCTCTTAACAGTTTATGAAGTGGGAAAATCCATTTCTTCATTAAAGAGTAAACGTACATCTGGCCATGATGGAATTAGCAGCACTGTTCTTAAAATGGCTCTTCCATACGTCGTCGAGTCACTAACATACATCTACAACCTTTGCATACAACATGGACAATTTCCGTCTGGTCTGAAAACGGCAAAGGTAATACCGCTACCTAAAACGAAAGATTTAAATGACCCCAACCATTTCAGACCAATTTCTCTGTTGACAACTCTGTCAAAACCGATTGAAAGACATATCCACACACATTTACAACATTTCTTAGATAAATACAAACTCATCCATCCACTACAGTCTGGTTTTCGTAAAAGACATTCTTGTCACACAGCTTTGGTTCACCTGGTTGACAGATGGTTAACTGCTATGAATAATGGGCAAATGACTGGAGCGGTATTTTTGGACCTTTCTAAAGCTTTTGATCTTGTCAAACATGATCTTTTAATTAAAAAGCTTGCTACCTATCAGCTGAGTAATGACACCCTTGCCTTCATTACATCATATCTAAATAGGCGCACACAGTACGTCTGTGTGAATGGTACAAACTCACATGAGGGGGTGATAGAGCACGGAGTACCACAAGGATCCGTCCTCGGTCCATTATTATTTTCAGTTTTTATAAACGATCTTCCCTTACATATATCCGACCCCCGTTTAATCTGTAGTCTCTTTGCTGATGATGGAACTCTTGACGTGTCATCGTCGGATGCATCCTGTATAACCCAGTCCCTACAAAGCGGCTTGAATGATGTTTCCACATGGTGTCAAAACAATCATATGATTCCGAATCCTACTAAGACCAAATGTATGTTAATTACTACTAGACAAAAGCAGCAGCTGAACTTGCCTCCCCTACAGCTATATTTGAATGGGCAGTCTGTTGAGCAAGTCAAGGAACAGCGGGTGCTTGGAATCATCATTGATGACAAACTGTGTTGGCAAAGCCATATTACCAAAGTGTGTAAAACAATATCAAAAAACTTATTCTTACTGTCAAAATTAAGATTTTTTACTAACGAACCAACAAGGAAACTTTTTTACTCTGCCCATATTCAGCCACATTTGGATTATGCCTCCTCAGTTTGGGATGGAAGCAGTGATGCTAATCTCAAAAAGATGAATTCGCTTCACAGGCGGGCAATCAAATTAATCATTGACAGACCCATGCAAGTCATTAGCACGGATTACAAGTTCAAGCTGCTGGATATCCTACCACTTGACAAGCAGTTTATTTATAATAAGTTGGTTCTTATGCGCAAAATCACCCTCTCAGACTCACCAGCCTATCTCTCTAATTTGTTCGCACTTGCCCACAGAGCTAGTCGAACATCAGGGAACAATCTGGTAGTACCAAGGCCCCGCTTAGATATTTACAAGACGTCCCTCTCCTACTCTGGTGCAAAATTATGGAACACAGTTCCTGCAGACATTAAAGCAACACCTTCTTTACGAATGTTCAAGTACCAACTACTTAAATTTATTAAGAACATGTGAAAACATTTTTTTTTTCATACCGTCATTGATGCAGAAACATTTCCTTATTCATATTCATGTATCATACATAATACTTTAGACTTGCTGAGGTGTTCTTTGTCATTTCTTTTGCAGCATAACATCATAATTTTTTTTTAAAAAATGTTTAATGTTCGATGTTTTGCTTGATGTCAGTGTGTGTGTGTGTGTGTGTGTGTGTGTGTGTGTGTGTGTGTGTGTGTGTGTGTGTGTGTGTGTGTGCGGATTGCTATATATCAGTGTGAATGTGTGTGTGTGCGTGTGTGTGTGTGTGTGTCTGTGTGTGTGTGTGTGTGTGTGTGTGTGTGTGTGTGTGTGTGTGTGTGTGTGTGTGTGTGTGTGTGTGTGTGGCGTGTAATGTGAGCATTGATTATTTGAAATGGAAGTATTGTTGCCTGTCAGTACTTTTACTATTATGTATACTTTTATATAAAACATTATGTGTATGTGTGTTTATGTGCATGCTATAGCTTAGCAAGGACATGATTGAAAAAAGGTCATTGAAGGTACCTAATCATTTATCCTTGAAAAATAAAGTTTCATTTCATTTCATTTCATTTCATTTCATTTCTCTCTCTCTCGATTAGTGACATCTCCACAGATCCTGTGTCAGCCTGAAGTGTTCGTGTGACACACCGGCGCCAGCCAGAGTTCTTGTCCTAATGCTCAGAGGGTGAAGTTCGCGAAAGAGCCGCTGTCAGTGGACTTTCAATTTCATGTAGGATCCCTTGCCCTGTAACTGGATTTGCTTCATTGTGCAGTTCTGAGAGAGCGGAGGCGCCGCTCTGAGTTTATAGGTCATATTCACAACGGAATAATAATAATAATAATAATAATAATAATAATAATAATAATAATAATAATAATAATAATATCATTACTATTATTATTGGTCACTGTCTTCTTTTAGTCTCTTTACACTATTTCTCATTGGCCTGGCTCTATTTGATTTTTTTTTCCGCCTGGTCATCCGTTCTCAAGCAACGGGAGTCCCTTTGTCATCTGTTACCAAGGTAACATGTGATAAGTAGACTGACTCCCTTTTAAATGTTACGATGACAACGTTACTCGTTGAGCAAAGCCCCCCCCCCCTCCCCCCTCCCCCCCCCCAATAAATCTTTGGCCAATCTCATTTCTCGGTACAAACACACCCTAATCTTCATTCAGTCAAACCTCTAAACAAAAATATTCCAATAAATAAAAAAATTAGCGGGCTACACAACAAAAAGAACTATATGCAGGTGTTCTGTGATACCGCTGGTAGCAGTTTCATACAAAACATAACTGAATAGTTGGATAAGTTAGATAATATCAACGACAAGACGATTCAAACTGAAGCGACGGCCCTATCGCGTACTGACCGCATTCGAAACGGCGCAAGAAAGAAAACTTTGGATAAATAACAATTGAAGGGATTATGCAACAAAATAACTATAAGCACGCATTGTGTTCCGCATACATTACCAATTTCATACAAAAGAATGACTGAAAATGTGTTAAATTAAAACATACCTGAGAAAGAAATTCCCGGGGACTGCTGTTCGCGCGAGGTTATAGAGAATCACGTCCCCTGAATCTTGACGTCACATGTAAAGTGTGGGGTCCTTTCAAGGATACACTTCACGCTTATACTTTTTACCGTTGAAGACAAAATCGTTGTATTACGAGATAGGCGTTGCTAGTGGTTCTTGTCACCTCTCAGGTCCGGTCAGAGAGGGGGGGGGGGGAGGGGGGGGGTCAATGTCCAAGGTAAGAGTCTCGGACTAAAGCCCTCGACTCTTACCTCCGACCATTCACCCACCCACCCCCCACCTCTTCCCCGACCGGACCCGTGTGGCAAAAAAAAACCACTGGCAAAAACTAACTTGTAATACAACTAATATAATCACATTATTATTATTATTATTATTATTGTTATTATTATTATTATTATTATTATTATTATTATTATTATTATTATTATTATTATTATTATTATTATTATTATTATTTGTCATATTCACAATTTATGGGATAATATTAATAATAATAATAATAATAATAATAATATATCACCATCATCATCGTCGTCTTCATCTTCATCATCATCATTAACTTCTGAAATAAAAGTAAAAAGTTAAGTCCGGTGAAGCTTTGTTGAATACAAATACATGTAATACTGGTCATTATATACTCTCTCCAAAGGGACATCAACTGTACCCATAAACAGCGCCGGATCAATCAGTTTTCAAAAAGGGGGGGGGGGTGCTCAACTTTTTTTTCTATTGCCAGGGTCTAATATATATCAAAACACCACAACCGAAACTGTTCTTCTGACGTTTTTGAAAGTTTTTAACTGGTGTTACGTACGGCACTGAAATACAAGCGTTACAACTTAATTTTAAACACACCTATTTATAGTTTGATGCCAGCCGAGTGGGGAGGGGGTGCTGTAGTACCAAAGCACCCCCCACCCACCTGGATCCGGCCCTGCCCCCAAAAAAGAGGAAGAGCTCCATCAGACCAGCTCAGTCAGTGTAACCATTCAGATATGTGAGGCAAATGCTTAGTGTGAAAACCCAAACGTAAGTGCAAAAACTATGTTCAATAACCAGTTTACCGCTGAGAACAAGTAAACCCTATCCAACGGCAAGAGACATAGATCCTCATGAGCCCCCGCAATGCGGGGGCTCATGAGGATCTATGTCTCTTGCTGACACTATTTTTATCCATGATCCAAAAACACAATCTGTGTCTCTTGGACTGAAGAGATTTGTGCGTACATTGCCCTTTGTGCACCTGGCTGGATTGGAACGGCCGTCTAGCCCTGTACTGATTTACAATTCTGTATCCTCTCATTAAGACTAACTCTGTCGTGCTGTGGTATAAACAGTGCACTTCCCATGCAGGGCATACATAATACATCAATCCACCAAAATACTGAACAGCTATCACTGAGGCACCGGTCAATGACGCATTGATTTAAAAACTTACCAATGAGAAAATATTTAGTGAACCCTCGCGTGCCGGGTGCAGATTCAAACACGCGTAAAAGCATTAATAGTTTTCTTTTCATCAGCATGATGGACTCGCGCCTTTGGTGTCATATAACCAGCATAGAACAAAGACCAACACTGCATGTTTGTGTTGTTGTTGTTGTTGAAGCTTTTATTGCTTTCATCGCAGGAAACACACATGCCAGCATGAAAATGACATAGATCTGGCCGTCAGTGTATCATAACCAATGAAGTGAAATCATCATGCACATATTGCATTTGAGATGAAAAGGTGAAACTAATAGGCGCCAAGCTATTTAATCTGACACCACTCTATCACACGCTGTTATGTGGGTGGCCTGTGGCACAATGTAGTAAGACTATGATGCTTGCAAGATTGTTAGCACATTCATAGGCCAGACTACACAACAGACTAAATAGCTTGGCGCCTATTATGATAGTTTAGCCCTTCCACTGCCAATGGACGCTAAGTGATAACGTTTCAAGGAATATTTGTTAACTCAGCGCCAAACAGCACCAGCCGTGCAAGGAATATGGACACAAACTGGTATCAGCAAAGAGGCACAGATCCTCATGAGCCCCCGCAACTGCGGGGGCTCATGAGAATTTATGCCTCTTGTAGATGATGTTGTTTGTTCACTTTTTGTTTGGCATTGAAGTGGTCAAGGGTGGTGCCAGAATAGCTCGGCAGCAACCTCGAGCTGTCATGATCGGTCTGTCTCCTGATCAGACATATACATAGCCTTTAGACAGCATCTTCAAGTTTTACGAATTTCACCCGGGGACCCAGTGTGTTCACACATTACCAAGTCAGTGCTGATAAACGCATGCTCTCAGCTATAAAGGCCATTGTTCATTGCAATGCTAATATCAAACACGAAAACGTCTTTCTACTAAGCTCGGCAAGAGGCATAAATCTTCATGAGCCCCCGCAGATGCGGGGGCTCATGCTCATCTATGCCTCTTGCAAAGGAGTTGATTTTGCATTGGAACTGACTCTATACATAGTGCAGAATTTTATAACACGCGGAATTATGAGAGTGCAAGCAGTGTAGAACTTCATTAGCGCCGCATCTTCGGGGCCGGTTCGCGAAAATCTATGCCCATTGCAAGCGCGTGGAGTTCACTGTGGAACTGATTATATTATATTAAATTATTGTCCACATTTTTTTATGGCTCGTTATGATGACAGGATATAAAAGACAGGCTCATGCATTTTCTTTTTGCCTGTGCTAGTGTCGTGGACAGACACTAGGCACGTATGATTAATATAATGCATTCAGCTACTTGAACGACAGCTAGATAGCAAGAGCGATGATGTAATTTGCATGAGACGCGATGCGTGCGTTTGTGTGTGTGTGTGTGTGTGTGTGTGTTTGTGTGTGTGTGTGTGTGTGTGTGTGTGTGTGTGTGTGTGTGTGTGTGTGTGTACAGGGTTATATTTAGTACAGGGTTATATTTATAATAAACTGGTTCTGCCAAAGTTACATGTGTTATATTGTGTACATTCTGCAATACAAAGCATGCATAGTCCGTTTGAGCAAAGCTAGCCTCGTGGTTTTTTTTTTTTTTTTGTTTGTTTTTGGTTTTTTTTTTTCTAATTAACTTTTGAACAAGACATATTTAAGAAAAACGCAAAGAACACATGATCATCAAACTTGGTCCTAATTTATTTAAAAATTTAGCTGGCTTTAACTCCAACGGTTTAGCCACTATCCTGGGGAGATCATGGCGATGACCTACATAAAAGTTCAAATATATACCCTGTTCAGGCCTCAATGACCTTTGACTGACGCTGAAACTGTGACAAGATATGCACAGATCAGACGTTTCGCAAGACCAAACTATCGAACATTCAACACGAGGAGCGTGAAATTTACCGGAATAAATACGTGTTAGTGTTGCTGACTGGGCTTGATCAGGGTATATTTTAGCCGGTTTAAATAGGTCAAGTTCAAAATTTCCCGAGGGCAGCGGCTAAACCACAGCCGCCAGCCTAAAGGAAATGAAGATAAGTTAGGATCAAAATTGGTGGTCATTTTTTCTTCTTAGAGTTGTCTTGAAATCATCTGCGTTCCAAAGTTATTCCCGAAAAACACGAGGCAAGCTTTGCTCAAGCGGACTCTACATCGTTCAGATAAATAGCGAACCTCAGAGGAGATGAATTTCATTCACCTTTGTCACAGTCTACGTTTCCATAAGCACGAACCAGATCCGATCCGAATAGACGTTGTTCGGAAATCTGAAGTAGGGCAACATTGCACGTGTTCGACGAAAAAAGTGGATAATTAATCCACTTTTTGCGTCAAAACACGAGCAATTTTGACGTACCTCTGATTTCCGGAAAACATCTATTCGAAGTGAGTCCGCAACAAACAAGTTCGTGCAAATCGTTTTTGTCTACCGTATTTTAAAAATACGGTAGACTTTGAAATGGGGCTGGTTAGAGGGCATTTCGGAGCATGCACATGACGTTTTTAGTGTGCGGCGCAGAAATTCTGGCAAAGAAGTAACAAGATAAAAATGACGTCACGTCTAGCTACGCAAACCTTGCTAGAGAACGTCTTTTTTGGCGACAAACGCGTATGTGTGTGTATGTGCGTGCGTGCGTGTGTGCGTGCGTGCGTGAGTGTGTGCGTGTGTGTGTGTGTGTGTGTGTGTGTGTGTGTGTGTGTGTGTGTGTGTGTGTGTGTGTGTGTGTGTGTGTGTGTGTGTGTTGTCTACAAACTGCCCTCTTAAAGCGAATGCACCGGGCAATAAATAGTTAATAGTTCGCAATATCTCTTTCATAAATGGATTGTGAAAGAAGGGTACACAAATCTTAACTTGGGCAAGAGAGCAGTCAAAATCCCCGTAGCTGGTGCAGATCGCCCTAACACGTCCTACTTCGAAGTTTTCCGAACTTCCTTGAACTTGAATCGTAAGGAAAACCCTGGTTGATTAATTTTCCGTCGGCCGCTTAATGCCACGGCTTGAATTCGCAGTGTCATTTAGCATTGCTAAAACAGTCAATTTGAGACACTAGCAGATCTTGATGAATCAAGGTTAGTGCCTGATTAGCTTGGCGCCTGAGAAGGCGCAAAGTTACTCTGGAGCTACCCTTGAACTATCATGATCTGTTTCATTCACCTGCTGCTTAGTCGAGAAAACGCCTCCAAGTGTCGTGCAGGACTAAACCCTACACACAGCATGTTGGACTTTGAACAGAATCGAATCATTGGTTTTTGTCTGCTAATACCCACATGTTTAAACAAGTTCTGTAACGAACACTACCAATAAGGACAAGCAATACAAAAGCCGTTCACCGCCCATTGGTACACACCATTCAGTCGTACAACCAAAGGAAAACCAGTTCTAAAGTGTAATTACATACTGAATATACACCAGTTAGACATCTGATCAATGGCCTTGGTCACAAATAGGAGAGAGACACGGTCTGTCAATGGTAAAAGAAACGCTCTGCTTAATGGACCGTGAAAACAAGATTTCAAAACAGGATATGGGTCCCAGACTGATCGAGCTAACACCGGACATACGTTCACGTACATCTCCGCTACAGAGTCACTCAACCGTAGAGTTGATTTAGCTTAGTACACGCGCTGTTATATTTACCATATCTACGCCTAGCAAACCTAGAGGGAGCTGGGTAGCCCAGGTGATAGAGAGTTCGACTATCGTCCGAAATGTCGTGGGTTCGAACCCAGCTGGGTTCAACATTTGTACAGACCTCTATTCGGTGCCCCGTCTTTGAAATCACCTTTCGTGGTGGACATAAGCCCTAAACTATTAACATTTTTTTATTAGCAAAGGTAGAATGATGTATGTGGTGACGAAGTATAGTTTTGTTTTTGTTTTGTTTTGTTTGTTTGATGTTTTTTTCTTCAAACATTACTCGTGAATAGAGGTATTCAGCTTGCATGTGCTTAATATGGGTTTATTTTTATTATATATATATATTCCACAAGCAGAGATTGTTTTGATGCTGTCTATAATATATATATATATATATATATATATATATATATATATATATATATATATATATATATATATATATATATATATATATATATATATATATATATATATATATATATATAATAGACAGCATCAAAACAATCTCTGCGTGTGAAATTCTTTTCCTCAGCTAGCTAAGATCTAGTGACCTTCGCGCGACATGTGGAGTGTGTAGCTTTCTAGCCAGTCCTTGGCCTGCAGGTATGCTGCAATAGGATCTGATGATTACAGTTTTGCAGACCTTGTCCGTGGGGAGGGTCTGCGGGAAGATCATAATAACTTCAAAGTCATCCAAAACGGCATCCGACTATTCATAAAGCCATGGGCTGAAGTTGGCACAGCTGTGCGCAGGCTAGCTGCGGTCGTTCTCGGCCCGATGACCTTTTACATACTGAGAAACGATCAAATATGACTAATCCTGTTTTGGTCGGTGTGATTCCTTGTCGTTCTAAACTCTTTTGGTTTACCCTTTCCCTGCCACTGGACGCATCTTTTGCTTATTCAACGACCAAAAACCACAGCCGTCCAAGGAGCATATCCGGATACACACTGGTATTAGCAAGACGCCAAGATCCTCATGAGCCCCCGCGAATGCGGGGGCTCTTGAAGATCTATGCATCTTGCAGTTGAATCACGTGCACTTTTCTCGGTAGTGAAGGGGTTAACCAAAGACACTAATCCCTTCACTGCAATTGGACGCAGACCGCGTATTTGAAATCTTTATAAATTCAGCGTCAAATATCTCTACCCGTTAAAGAAACATGGATACAAAGTGGTTTTGAAAGCAAGAGGTGTAGATCCTCATGAGCCCCCGCAGCTGCGGGGGCTCATGAGGATCTATTCCTCTTGCAGCTGAATGGTGTTCACAATTTTCCACAGTCAAGGGGCTAGTCATTATAAGTGTGAATTGTGTGCTGTTCTGTGAATTTGGGACCTTATGGTCCACAGTTTTAAAGTATAAATTCACAGACTATCACATGTATTCTTTTGAAAATGCCAGTCAATGTAAAAATACTCCAATAACGAAAGTATTCCCCTCCCCCTCCCTCCACCCCTCCCCCTACCCTCTACCTAAGCCTTTCGTGCCATTTCTCCGGACAGCCAATCAAATGAACAGTAGACAGCACCTGATCAGAAGTCCCTTCCAACTGTAGGAGGCACAGACTCTCATGGGTCCAGGCAGCCGCAGGGGTTCGTGAGAATCCGTGAGGCTTTCTAGCGGCGATCTTCACATGTTGACATACATATAAAGTTGTCGGGCATTTAGCTTGAGACTGCATTGAAAATATGGTATGCGGAAACTGAGAATTAACTGTTACTGTTGCAATTGTGACGATGTATTAGTGGATTTTGCGCAATATTTTACTCATTCTGCACGGGACACACCATAGCAAGATTTCGCTCGACCATAATAGGCCTATAGGCGCCAAGCTATTCTGCCACCACCCTTGAACTATCATGGTCGACTTGTCTCCTGAATTGTAATGCAGTCCTCAGAGGGTAACTCCAAGATGCGAGTATTTCGTATCTTGGGCACAACGACTTAACTCAGTCACTTAATCTTTCGTCTTATTAATGTGCTTCTGGAAGAGTCCATACAATTCTGCATGTATGATGCTATGTTTGTGACATTATGTATGTTTACTATTTGGCGCTAAGTAGGCAAAGGAATCTTTTTCATGGGCAATACATTAATCGTCTTGAATCACGTTTAACACATTTAGCCCCGACGTATTACAGCACAATTCGAGTTCTGTGTATTTTGCCAAAACGGACAGAACTCTATGGAAATTAAGTTCATTGAAAATACAAACTAAAGACAGCAAAGAGGCTTCAGGGTAAGAGGCTGTTCGACGGATTTTACGTGTGAACCAAAATCCAATACCGTATTTGATGAACTAAATTATAAATCTGCTACGTCAAGTATCGGCTGCGGAACAGTGATAACTGGAGGTAGCGACTGATCCGCACAGTGCCTGATATGGACAGTTAGAAAGACACACATACGGACAGACAAACAGACAGGTGGATAGACTCAGTATTCAGTGGATAAACTCAAAAATCAGTAATAAATAAATCAATAAAACTGAAAGGGCGCTTGCAAACATGACGTTAGTGTATCTAGAATCACTCTGCTAGAAGCGCTACGTACGAGTTGAGAGAGAAAGAGAGAGAGAGAGAGAGAGAGAGAGAGAGAGAGAGAGAGAGAGAGAGAGAGAGAGAGAGAGAGAGAGAGAGAGAGAGAGAGAGTGAGAGAGAGAGAGAGAGAGAGAGAGAGAGAGAGAGAGAGAGAGAGAGAGAGAGAGAGAGAGAGAGAGAGAGAGAGAGAGAGAGAGAGAATGAAATGAAATGAAACTTTATTTTTCAAGGATAAATGATTAGGTACCTTTAATGACCTTTTTTTCAATCATGTCCTTGATAAGCTATAGCATGCACGAAACACACATACACATAATTTTATATATAAAAGTATACATAATAGTGAAAAGTACAGGCAACAATAATTCCATTTCAAATAATCAATGTGATCACATTACAACACACACACACACACACACACACACACACACACACACACACACACACACACACACACACACACACACACACACACACACACACACACACACTGACACCAAGCAAAATATCGAACATTAATAAAAAAATATATATGATGTTATGCTGCAAAAGAAATGACAAAGAACACCTCAGCAAGTCTAAAGTATTATGATACATGAATATGAATAAGGAAATGTTTCTGCAGTCAATGACGGTATGTGAAAAAAAAATGAACAATATGTTTTTACATGTTCTGAATAAATTTATGCAGTTGGTTCTTGAACGTTCGTAAAGAAAGTGCTGCTTTAATGTCTGCATGGACTGTGTTCCATAATTTTGCACCAGATTAGGAGAGGGACGTCTTGTAAATATCTAAGCGGCGCCTTGGTATTACCAGAGTGTTCCCTCATGTTCGACTAGCTCTGTGGGCAAGTGCGAACAAATTAGAGAGATAGGCTGGTGAGTCTGAGAGGGTGATTTTGCGCATGAGTACCAACTTATTATAAATGAACTGCTTGTCAAGTGGTAGGATATCCAGCAGCTTGAACTTGTAATCAGTACTAATGACTTGCATGGGTCTGTCAACGATTAATTTGATTGCCCGCCTGTGAAGCGATTTCATCCTTTTGAGATTAGCATCACTGCTCCCATCCCAAACTGAGGAGGCATAATCCAAATGTGGCTGAATATGGGCACAGTAAAAACGTTTCTTTGTTGGATCGTTACTAAATTATCTTAATTTTGACGGTAAGAATAAGTTTGCTGATATTGTTTTGCACACTTTGGTAATATGGCTTTGCCAACACAGTTTGTCATCAATGATGATTCCAAGCATACGCTGTTCCTTGGCTTGCTCAACAGACTGACCATTCAAATAGAGCTGTAGGGGAGGCAGGTTCAGCTGATGCTTTTGTCTAGTAGTAATTAACATACATTTGGTCTTAGTAGGATTCGGAATCATACAATTGTTTTGACACCATGTGAAAACATCATTCAGGCCGCTTTGTAGGGACTGGGTTATACAGGATGCATCCGACGATGACACGTCAAGAGTTCCATCATCAGCAAAGAGACTACAGATTAAACGTGGGTCGGATATATGTAAGGGAAGATCGTTTATAAAAACTGAAAATAATAAT
>BTPG01000008.1:49323595-49411906 GCA_036245525.1 Semisulcospira habei
CGCTACCGACACGCAAAGGGTTAACTCATTCGCGACCAGCCGCGAATGAGTTAAGTGCGTTTGCTTCTGAACCATCTGAAACATGTTTTCAGACTGGTCATTGCAATTTCTTGGAATTTTTATGAAAAAGGTGGTCTATTCCACAGTACACGACTACTTTGTCAGAAAAAGTGTCTGTAAAACCCTGCTGGTTCACTCGGCTCTCGGGCATGATTAGGTCAAAGTGTGACCTGAAAAGGTTCAAACTACGGAAAGCAGCTGAAAATTACCTTTCCTGATCCCCTCTTGCGTAAAATTGCAGTATTGCGATGAATGACGTCCACCGGGCACACACAGTTGGGTTGACAACATTCAGTTAGAGAAATGTGGCTGGATACTCGTGAAATTAAAAACTAAAGCAACGGTTCCATAAGCACGAATCCGATATGAATACGATCCGAACCCGATGCTGCGATGCAATTTTCCTTCAAAAATTGCGCAATTTTCGTTCGAAGCCGGATGCAGCCGGATGCAAATTCGTTTCCGCATCTGGTGTATGAAAACATACAAACACGAAAAGGACGTGCACCAAACTTTATGTTTCGGACAAGCTTCGGATTAGGATTGAGTTCGTATTCTATTCGTGTTTATGGGTCGCTCACTTAAGAGTTGTTTTTTTTTTAAATGTGTTCCCGAAGAAATTACTGCGGGTAAATTTGGTTCACGCCAATTGCAACGCACTGTACAGCCCGGAAAGCGCTAAAGACAGTCAACGTGTAAATATACCTACCTCAGCAGATCCAGAACTGTCGCCCTGTGTCAAAAATGATGTTGTTTTATAAAGGTGGGCGGGATGCGCACGGCATTTTCATTTCATGGTGTTGGGATCGCAACTGTTTGCAATGCACAACTGATGAGCGGTTAAATGCAACACAGTCATGGTTTATCGATGACTGTGTTGCTTTTTACCACTCGTCAGCAGTATGTTAAACCCAAACTGCTGAAAAATAAGGATAGGCTTTCTCGTGCTTTCAATGCTTTCACATATACTGACGAGCAAAAGAAATGCGACATTTTTCCGGTCATTTTAAACACTGCACGCAGTGTTTCCGATGACACAAATGGTGTCGCATTTCTTTTGCTTCTCAGTAGACATGTACGTTTGACCGCTTTGACCGCCATGGACACGGTTTGTGTTCCCAAGATGACTGTTTAAAATCAGCGCAAAAGAACCGTCATCTGTCTGAGGAAATTGTGCTAGACGAAGTAAAGAGCGCATGCGTTCAGTTTTGCGAACGCCGCGGCGCCATCTTGAACAAACTGACTGAACTGTGAACTCTTCAGAGCGTGCACACTAAAATTTGCCATTACAATATTGAGGCCATGCGGCCATCTCGGTCGTGTCACATGTATTGTTTACACAAACTATTGTCTTTCATGGAAACGTTGTGCCTCGGAAACTGCTCGATTTCAGCTGACGAGCACATAAATTTACCTTCTCGTACCCCATGCAAACAACCGGCATTAACTGGCATTTTCCGGGATTCGAGGAAAGCACATATAAAATGTAGGCTACTTACACACTTACGCAAGCACGCACTCACACACGCACGAACACACACACACTGACACAATTTAAATTGTTCTACATTATGTCTCAACGTCAAGTTCCAAATTAATTTAGTTTTTTCTCTGAGACTGCTTTAACCCCGTGGCAAAGGTTACAATGGCTGGAGGTATCTTTCACCGACAACGTTTCAGTGAAAGAGATGGACTGACCATGATATATCAAGGATAGTGCCAGATTAGCTTGGCGCCTTTCCAGGCGCCAAGCTAATGTGGCACTACCCTTGAAATTGCATGGCCAGTCTATCACCTGCTGTTATGTTTCAAACCTAAAAGTGGTTACTATAACGAATCACGAGTTCATTTTATATCGAATGTCACAGTTACGGTCTCTCAACACCTGTATGTATACAATTAAACCTACATGTCAAGGCGAACATCTGTATGGGCGACCAAATGTCATTTAACAAACTGTAAGGTCCTACGGTCTTCTTTCTGTTTCTTAAGGTGGCCCTGCGCAAAGAGACCGCCTGCCTCAGGCAGATGCGTTTTAATAGTTCCTTAAGCCGTCTATTTCCACATGTTTGATTGCATTCGTCAGATGCCCAGCTAATCCGGCACTTCCCTTAAACTGTAATGGTTAATTTATCACTTACTGTAATGAGTCAAGTCTGAGTGAGTCAACCCTATTACTGAGTGTGAAGCCACCGGTTCTAAAGTGTAAACACTGCTGGTAGCTGAATGCACTAGGGCACTAACCCCTTCCTACCGAGAAAAAGCGAACACGATCCAACTGCAAGACACAGATCCCCATGTGCCCCCGCGGCCGCGGGGGCACATGAAGATCTATGTCTCTTATGAACTTCACTTTGTACGCATGCGTTTTGGACGGATGGGGCTAAATTAACGAAGACTGCAAAAGCGCGGTCTGAATCAGCTGGCAGTGAAGGGGTCAGTTCATCCTCTGGCCTAGTTTCTATCGGATGTCAGCAGTATAGTATAATCTCTCAACACCTGACTATTTGCACTGTCCGGACGACCTTTGGCAAGGACAAACCTTATTACTGTAAACACTGGGTGTACGTGCATCAGTGGCAAGAGTACAGCATAGTGTGCCAATGTATTGTTGGACAACATCTTTAAATATGTCGTTCCCCTGATCTTACGCACCCTATTTCTGTTATAAAACTATTTACAGCAGGCGACTTCAACGCTGCCTATTAAATAAATCCAGACCAAAAAAGTAACTGTCAAGGGTGTAACATGCAAAGCAAATGCCACCAAAGAATGAAACATACTTAGTAAAGACAATTACAACAAGTAAATTCAAATTGCCTTTTGATCGCGCCAAAGAAAAGATAAAACTGGAGTGCTGTCTACTTGTGTATTATAATATAGCCTCAAAGACAAAGGACTGAGGCTTTTGGTCATTGAATGAACACAGATTTCAGAAAAACATATTATACGTCCAGTGGCAGGGAAGGGGTTAAGGGGAAAAAGCCAGCATGTTCATTTTATTTTTTTTAGAAAAGCGAGATTTTTACTGTATAACAAGAACAAACTGGCTTTTGCAAAATAACGGTAGATTTCTTTCATCAGTCCAGATTAAATAAATCGTATTCCTCCATTATCCTCCAGGCGACCTAATGTCTATGTACGGAGGTCGATGGACCCTTAATACCACTGACACATGCATTCGACGAACTATAAACCAACTATAAATCCCCTGGATCGTGCCACTAAGCTGAAGATAAAAAATCACCTACATGGCTGGTCAACATTTTTCTCCTGCGGGTAAAAAACACCAATTCAGCATCGCCGCTGGTATTGATCGGGTTCAAGCTGTTTCGTTGGCTGGCCATCTTCTATACACGAACACGCCAGCCTGACCCAGGAATATACTGGCCTGTCGAGCATTATGTGTCGCATGTGGGATTGACCGTGATAGGTCAAGGTCAGTGCTTGATTAGCTTGGCGCACCAGGCGCCAAGCTAATCAGGCACTGGCCTTGAACTATCAAGGTCGAATCGACTCTAGCGATTTGTAATATTACATGCTTGCACTATTGTGGCAGTGAGTGTGAATTATAGCACTTCAGCAATGGAAGGTGATGAGCTAGACACACACACACACACACACACACACACACACACACACACACACACACACACACACACACACACACATTAGTAATCAAAAGGTCCTCGGGCCGCTACTGGCCTTTGCAGACCTGAGCACGATCGTGAGCAGGTAAACTCAAAGCTTGTGGGTCTAGATGATGGCATTTGCATGTATCTGTCGGTGACACATTCGCGCGCGTGACGAATCAGCAGTAATCGATCTCAGAGTCATGTCTGATTCATTCAAAGTAGGTAATGTAAATAAACGAGATTTATTTTTCAACGGCAACTGAGTATTGATCGAAGTGTCTTTCGTTTTGAATGCTAAAACACGTTAGCGTCGGGTCCATGCAGTTCCACGCAACACGCACCTAATGCACGTCATCCAATCCATCAGCAAGACATTGAATTCTCAGGAGCCCTTGCAGCGGCTGGACTCGTGAATATCTATAACTCTTGCTGAATATGATCGACCTCACCTGCACCTCAACTTGAGGGTGCTGTATCGGGTTTATCCCAACACTGCCGAGCAAAAGAGTAAACACGATCCAACTGCAAGACACGTAGATCTTCATGAGCCCCACCCCCTGCCCTTTATCCACCTCCTCCATTTCCATTTTAACCCTTCACTGCCGAGAAAACTAAAGACTACCCAACTGCAAGAGGTATAGATGCTCATGAGCCCCCGCATTCGCGGGGGCTCATGAGGATCTATGCCTCTTGCTGACACCATTTCGTATGTATGATCCTTTGACGGCTGGGGTCCTTCGGTGTTGAATTTACACAAATTTCAGAAACATAATCGGCGTCCACTGGCAATGATGGGGTTAAATGCGAAACAAATTTGGATCGGGCCTCGACTAACACTCACTTAATGCATCAGCAAACCCTTCCATCTACCAGAAACAAAATGGGCCCCTGCAGCTGCAGGGCTCGCGAAAATGTATAACGCACGCTGAACAAGATCGACCTCAACTGCACGTAAAGTTTAGTGTGTTAACCCTTCTTTGTCAAGATAAAGTGATCCCAATCCAACTGCAAAAGACACAGATCCTCATGAGGCCCCGCAGTTGCGGGCGCTTATGAGGATTTATGCCTCTTGTTGACACCACTTTGATAGCCGGGGCTCTTTGAACTTAAACTGACTATGATTTCAGAAACACTGGCAGTGAAGGGGTTAAGTGGAAGACTGCGAAGGTGACCCTCCTTCCTGTAGGTCCTGTCGTCTGAAAGAGACATAGATTCACGTGAGCCCTGCAGGCGCACGGTGTCGTGAAAATGTATGCCCGTTGCAAAACAAGGATGACAACTGCGAGGGCGACCGCTCACTTAACTCATTCTACCCCAGACACACCACAGCAAGATAAGGATCGACCATGATAGTTCAAGGGTGATGCCAGAATAGCTTGGCGCCTATGGGCGCCAAGCTATTCTGGCATCACCCTTGAACTATCATGGTCGATCTGTGTCCTGCACTGCAATGCAGTCTTCAGAGGACAACGGCAAAATCTGGGGATTTCGGTGTTGGGATGGAATGAGTTAATTCATCCCAGTCACTAAGCTGAGAATCTGACAGGATTTGCACCACGACACATTTCAGGGCACAAGGTCACGAAATTATTAGCGTCATATTAACCCCTTGACTGCCGAGGAAAAAGAGCGAACATGATCCAACGGCAAGAGACATAGATCCTCATGAGCCCCCGCGCCTGCGGGGGCGCATGAGGATCTATGCCTCTTGCTGCGATTAACGTGTATCCATGTTTCCCGGACTGTGTTGGCTTTTGGTCGTTGAATGAACGAAGGTTTCAGAAACAAAAATGCACGTACAGGGTACGTACTGTGGCAGTGAAGGGGTTAATTGGGCAAATCCTTCAGGGCTCATAATAGTGGCAGCAGATTATCTTTCTGAAATCTTTGTTAATTCAACGTCCTACTAGTCCAAAGAGTCCTTGTCTCTTGCAGTTGATTGGTGTTGATTATTTTCTCGGCGGTGAAGGGGTAAATGAATGTAAGGTAACTGCTGCCCGTGTCACCTCATCCACACCGCGCAACGGTCTACGTCACGAGCGCGTCGACGTCATAAATTATTACGGAGAGACAAATGAGACGAGCTGCCACAAGAGCACGTACGTCACCCATTTTAAGCAGGACAAAAGTTTCTAACGAGACAATACAACTCCGAGGACTTTCATCATCTTGAGACATATTAATCCGTTCACTGCCCGCTGACGCAGATCGCGTTTCTGCTGTTGCACTATGGACACGTAAAACAACTGAAGTCCAGTGATGGTTTTCTCTCGTGTTTATTTCAGTCTAAAGAGCATTGTCTGGGGTTGGGCAAGACCAACCACAGACTACAATTTGGTCGTTCTCTCACTAGTCGCTCTCTCTTCTACTTCGTCCACCTCTCTCACTCTCCTTCACTCTCCGTCTCTCTCTCGTTCTGTCTCTCGTTGTGTGTCCCTCTCTCGTTGTGTGTCCCTCTAGTATGTATATACCCTTGCCCTTATCAATCATCTTTCCACTTAGGGCCACCCCCTCGTTTAGGGCCGGTCCCGTTACGTGATTAGGGCGTTTCCGCGTGCCGACGGTCCCGTTAATTAGATGCCATCCATTTCCCATATAGTAACAGTTTCCGGAGGGCCGCGGGTCCGTTATCTTGATTAGGGCGGCCCGGCATGTCCGGTAGTTACATACAGACTCTACCCATATCGCACGTCACCGGAAACTACATCTGGATGCCACGTGTCGACATGTGTAGTGCAACACTGCAATCTTCGTTGATTCAACATCAAAATCTCTCCCAATCCCAAGAATATGAATTCAAAGTGGTGTCAGCAACAGGTATAGATCCTCATGAGCCCCCGTAACAGCGGGGGCTCGTGAGCATCTATCCCTCTTGCAGTTGTGTGGCGTTAATTTTTTTTCACGGCACTTAAACGGCTGAAAGTACGCAGGCCAGATCATATTATAGTAGCACTCTGCAAAGATCCTCATGTCATCATGCTTAATGGAGAAGCTCCTGAGGATCTGCGCGTACCTCTTGCTGATGGAACAGGCTTAAATCTATGCTGCTGCTGACAGGAGAGGTTATTAAGCAGGATCATGTCAAAAACAACAAGTTTCGCCCTTTTATAGCAATAGCTTCCATGCTGTCACGAAAGGAACACGTTAGACGTTTAGGGCTTAACGTCTGTTGTCCACCGCGAAGGCCACTGATTTCAAAGGCGGCGCACTAAATTTTGACCCAAGCTGGCCTCGAACTCGCGACTCTTTCGGACGAGTGTCAAACTCTCTACCACCTGAGCTAACCGAGCTCCCCGTCATAAAGGGCCAGTATCGCTACATATTGGCCTGACGATGGTGCTTTGACTAAATGCAAATCCGCTGCTCCACCGCGTGCGCGTTACTGCATCTAGCTCAATAGGGCGTTTCATTTACATCGGGCCAGAGCCACGCGTCCTTGACATTGGCCTTTGCCCTACGGGCAAACTCCGTCTTAGTACTGTTTCATAGCGGGAAGTTCGCGCAATGGTGAACAAACACTGCTGTTACGATGTCTGCAAAAGTGATTCAAGGCACAAAGATAGGTCATATATGGAAGGTGTAGACTGGATTTCATTTCCAAAACATTCTAAAGAGTTAGAAAAGTGCCGAAGATTGGTAAATCTCTGCGGGAGACCGGCAGAGAGACTCAACACAGAAAAAGTGACGAAAGACACCTACATTTGCTCGAAGCACTTCGTCGGAGGAAAAGGCCCAACATATGAATACCCTGACCCTGTACCTGCCGTTGCATCTCGGACGGAAATACTTTTTTTTTCTGAAGAAAAAAATCGCGAAAATCCCCACTAAAACGAAGTGAAACGGCTGAGGAACCCCGCGGTGTGTAAAGACGAGCGGTCGAAGTGTTGGAGCCAGCCCCCTTGTCACTACACCCAGCGGTTGAACAAACACAGACAGGTGGGTGCTTTCTCTTTTTTTTTCTTTCTATTACTAAACATAAATTCACTTTTAACGAGGTGAATGTACCTAATGCAATGTTAACGCCAGAGAAGCTGACAATCATGTTATTTAGTATGTCATGTATCAATCCTGCAGTACACATGCATAATGTATTACTAGTACTGAATATTCATCATTTTATCTTTGTAGTGTGATAACTCCTTTGTCTACATTATTGTAACAACACCGACATGATTGTCATGTGTCTGTGTATTTAATCATCTTTTTACAGTGATTGTGTGTGTGTACTTCCATGCCTTCGTTAGCAATGAATGTGTGTGTGTGTATGCTTATAACTCTTTACTTTTGATTACAGGTATTGACCATGAGTTGCCTTATGCAGAGAATATGGATCCAGGCATGCCAAAAGCACAAACTGTGGCTGGTGAGTAAACGTACTGAGCATGCACTCAGACATATCATGCAAGCAACTGCACATGTCTGATGGGTCACAAGTTTGACCAGTCACAAGAGAACATCTAGCAGTATTGTAATCCTGAATTGTATATTCAGTCTGTACTGAGCTAGATGCGGTAGCGCGCATGTGGTGGCGCTATCGGATTTGCATTTAGTCAAGGCACCATCGTCAGGCCCCTATGGTTGTGCCGGCGTAACAGCCGTAAGTAAGTAAGGTTTTGTTCACGCCGATGAAATCCAACAACAAACGTCAGCGAAATCACGGCGGATAACCAGCTTCCTTTATAAGAATGGACAACACGCCGAATATCTCCAAGAGGCATAGATCCTCATGAGCCCAGAGGGCTCATGAGGATCTATGCCTCTTGGAGATGTTCGGCGTGTTGTCTATGCTTCTAGTGCACATGTTTGAAGTCGTTTGTTGAAAACGGAACCTGACTAATATGAACATCATATAGGTTTAGTTCCTCAAAATGCGGATATGAATGAACCACGGTAAATCCTTACGCCGAGCAAGTTGCTGCTGGGGTTCATAAGAATGTGCCTCTTTTTGCATGTGGAGCGGCCCAGCTAAACACAATGAATGCACAGAGTCCGTGCAATTTTGACCTACTTCTGATAACCTCTATTACACGTTCCTCCGACCCCTCATCGGTCCTAGGAAGACGGGCCAGAAAAAACATGCACTTGCTTCTTTGAGCCGTGCACGGCTCTTTGCAGATGGCCATACCGGCTTCCAAGCGACGTTAAAATTAACGACCAAAAACAACGCGCAAGATATACTGATACCGGTGATCCGCCTCACTTTGCGTCTGATCGTATGCATGTACGCATCTACATCTACATCTTGCAGATAGAAGAGTTTCGCGTGTGGACTGCTTATGACAAGACTATCATGGCATCAAATAAACGAGTAGACATCTCAGCACATCTCATCAAGGAAACGCCGTGGAATCCTATGAATACTAACTTCAGCATCCGCACCACGGCCATCGACAGCAGCCCATCTGCAAGCCGCACAGATCCTCATGTCGACGCTTAACCCCATCACTGCCTGGGAAAAGAGAACACGATCCAAACGCAAGAGGCATAGATCCTCATGAGCCCCCGCAGTTGCGGGGCTCATGTGGATCTATGCCTCTTGCTGACACCACACCGCATCTATGTTCCCTAGGGTTCTTTGGATTCGTTGTATGAAATAGGATTTCAGAAACATATTTTGAAACCACTGGCAGAGAAGGGGATAAACGTGATGGAAGGTATATCGCAGTACTGCAATCAGGAAAAAAAAAAAGGTTCCATCAAAAAAAAAAAAAAAAAAAAAAAAATCAGGTCTGTTAAACTTTTCTTTAGTTTCTTGACATACTCGTTATTTTGAACAGTTTTCCTCCCAATTTCGTTCAGCGAGAGACAGGGTTGACAGAGTTGATTTCAACTGAGTGGGCTACACGTCACAGTGTGTCCATAGTTAACCACACACACACACAAAATTCGAGCTGGTCCTCTGGGAGATGACAGCCTCAGCACGCTACGCGCACAGACGTGCGTGGGCTTAAAGAGGCAGGGGCATCGGCCGGAGGATCTTTTGCTTAGGCCTGCCGTGGATATCATTTCATTAATACCTTCGCTGCCGGAGCGCGACAAGCAATACCCAAATGCAAGAGGCATAGATCATCACGAGACCCCGCAGTTGCGGGCGCTCATGAGGATCTATGCCTCTTGCTGACACTGCTTTATGTATCGATGTTTCTTGGACGGGTAATGTTTTAATTTGTTTGTTTGTTTGTTTGCTTTTTGTTGCTTGGTTTTGGCCTTTAACCCTTATTCGGAATACACCAGTGTGTGAAATAAGTTTGACTAAAATAGTTCAAGGGTGGTGCCAAGCTATTCTGGCATCACCCTTGAACTAAAGCCATTGGTCTATATCCTTATCTGTAAGTACTATAATGTAGCTTGCATATTCCAGTGTACAAAATTGAAGCTTTTAGCCTCAGTATGATATGGGTTAATTTAAGCGATCCGCTGCTCCATGGCAGGCTTTATTTGTTTAAAGTCGCCGATATAACGGGTTATCAATGATGTCTTGCCTCATCTGAGACATGTCTAGCCTTCTTTTGGCGATCCGCCATGTTAGTATGCACACGTACACGAGGTTTCCCACGACCTTTTGAGCTGACATACTCAAAATACTAAATGAGCTCTCCCGTATGCAAAGGAGAAGAAATAAAGATAAAGGAGATACTGCGAACTATTAACTCATTCGCGGCCAGCCGCATCCGGATGCGGCTGGCCGCGAATGAGTTAACCCTTTTGCTGCCTGGAGTAGGTTGCTGTAAGAAAGATTTGAGAAACACAGACTGCGACCAGTAGCAGGGAAGTGGTTTTTGAAAAAAATTAACTGAAATTAACATAATGTACGTTTACCACAACATGTGCATATTTCAAGTTATACAACCAAGGACTGGATATAAACACCGTCGAGACCGTTGTTCTCGGGGTTTGTCTGTGGTTTTGGATATTACGGCTAATTGTTTGATCGCCTACGTGTATCACGTGCGAAACTTCAATAAAGTATTCCTATAGTTCGGTCATTTTTGTCAGAGAAACAAGTTTAAAGCACTCAGTAAGCCGATAATCGCTTTGAACTTTTTCATCTGGGTATTTGAGAAAATCTCATCAATTCGTACTACTGAATGGGCCCTGTGTGTGTAGGCTGAATCGATTTTAAAGATGACCAACGTTTCCTCTTACCCGCTGTTTAATACTTTCACAGCCGGACCACAATGAGCGAACCAAAAGTACAAGAGGCATAGATCCTCATGAGCCGCCGGAATTGCGGGGGTGCATGAGGATCTATGCCAATTGGTGGCCTCATTAACATTTGTATGCCTCAGGCAGAACGGGTTAACCGCTAAGTCGGTCACTAAATTGCAGTGCCTGCAAATGACAGGAGAACAGTGGCGAATAAATTGCTTCCAAGAAAACAAAATCAGGAATTTGTTATTAGACCTAAACGCCTCCCCACCCTGTCAAGTGACACACTCAGCCCTTACCCCGGGGGTGAGGGGGGGGGGGCGGGGGGGGGGGGGGAGAGAGATTTTTGGAGCTGTCATCGGAAGACTACGGAGACAGATCGAGAGTGATAGTTCAAGGGTGGTGACTTAAACGTCTTGTCACCCTAGGAAAACTGAATTACAGTTCCGGAGATACATGGTTCTTCACACAAACCAAGGGGAATCACTCAGCGCTGGACAGACAAACAGTTAGATCCCCTGCCCCCGCCTAGAATTTGTACACAAACCAAGGGGAATCACTCAGCGCTGGACAGACAAACCGTTAGATCCCCTGCCCCGCCTAGAATTGTACACAAACCAAGGGGAATCACTCAGCGCTGGACAGACAAACAGTTAGATCCCCTGCCCCCTAATTCTGCCAGCGCTAGCCTCACCTATCTGGTTTGTGAATGGTTCTTGACAGTTCAAGGGTGGTGCCAGAATAGCTTGGCGCCTACAGGCGCCAAGCTACTCTGGCACCACCCTAGAACTGTTATGGTCAGTCTACCTGAGTACTCTGACACCTACAACTGTTACGGCCAATCTATTTGCCTACTATGACACCACCGGCCTAGAACTGTTATAGTCAGTCTATTTGATTACTCTGACACCAGCCTAGAACTCTTATGGCCAGTATTTTTTGGTACAGTACTCTATAGGAGTGTATCATTTTGCACGGTGTCAGGGCTGAGTGGGATAAAATCGATATCTTCATACACAACACTGTGAGAAGTGTCTTTATGTATCCTTAGCAACCACGCGAAAAGCGCGCTGCGTACATTTTGATGGACTTTTATATACAATCTGCAATCAGTCTATTGGTATTAGCAGTTCCGTAAATGCAGATATCTCACTAATTAGTGCTAATGAGCTCTTGATATGTAGGTAAACAAATTCGACTGCATACACAATTTTTCTACTGTACACATTTTCCTAATCAAATGTTGTTTACATCGGTCAATAAACACACTGAGCCCTGGAAGTTTTCCTCTGAAGACTACATACTAGTTCAGGAGATACATCGACCATGATAGTTCAAGGGTGGTGCTAGCAAAGCACCACCCTTGAACTATCCTATCTCAGTGTCTCTTGTTGTAGTATGTCAGGGCTAAATTGGTTATGGCTGGCTGCAAACGAACATTGAATGGGGATTTTTTTTGTTTGTTGTAAATTCTGACTCGTTTCTTCAGTCCCACTAAAGAGCCACGAGCAGCTGCATAACAGTTGACCCCTTCACTGCCCAGGAACTTTGAAAGACATACAGCAACTGCAAGAGACATAGATCTTCATGAGCCTCGGGAGTATTGTGGGCTCATGACGGCTGGGCATCTTTGACGCTGAATTTACAATGATTTCGACAACACACTGAATTTCCATCCACTGGTAGTGAGAGGGCTAACATGGAGTTTTTAGTGCGTTATACAAGAGGGGGGAAAAAATCATCATTCAAGCAACTACTACGCTGCTTTATTTTAACGTCCCAAACACCGTGCCACCACCTAACCACCACCGCCTACAAGAACACCACCCCACCCCAATCCATTTCCTTTTGTTTTGATATGTTTTTTTGTTTCCATACAATAGACAGTGATGCAAATACCAGTATCTGCCAACCACAAGAAAGATGCACTGTATTTGATCACTTTTCATGTCTTGTTATACAACTTAAAATCAGTCGTTATCAGCGACCGCTTCCTAGTACGAGAATTTGCACAATCAGCAAAACCACTAATGAGCGCTTGATATGTAAGATTGTATGTCTTCAACAAACAGTTTAACTCATTGGAGACGTGCCGCCTCCGGATACGCGGTATAAGCCGCGTATCCGTAGGCGGTACGTCTCCAATGAGTTAAAACAGTTTAATTCCTATCTGAAAGTGTCGGCTGCAAACTGAATATTATATAGGTCAGTAGAGTGTAGACTTCCTAGAGTGTGTGCCAACAAGTAATTAACTGAAGGAGACAACAAATTAGATTCGAGTTGGTTTTCTTTCCGGATGGGGAGGGTGGAGAGAAACCAAGATGGGGTAGGGGAGGTGGGGGGATGTTTCTGACGAGCGGTAATGCGCAGTGGTTGTCTCCCTCGATTCGCTGGAGCTGCAGCTGCAGCTGAAGAGAATCGCGGAAGACAACCACTGTCGGCTATGTTGTAAACAAACACAGCAGCAAAATCAGACGCATGAACATGATGTAAATGTATATATAGCCCTAGATGCGATGGCGTGTGAGGGGCTATATGCTGCCAGCATCAGATGGGTAGAGGTGAGAACTGTACACTGACTTTGCAAACTTTGCCAAAGCCGTGAAAATGTGCCGTATCAGTAACTGTCTCCACCCACACGACGAGCACTCAACAGAGATTAATAATGTGGGGCTCCCACCCCACCCCTTCAATAATCGATCATTTTATTTAATCCTCTCGGTAATTATACAAGCCCATGCCAACCAAGACAGTCAATGCCTCTATTACCTAGCCGTACTAGTTCCACCCTAGAAATCATTCAAGCTACGATTTTTGATCAGCTGCCAACCCGTGATTATTAAGGCAGATCCCCCAACCCCACCTAAATAATTAATGCTGTCATTGACTTCTTTAAACAAAATTATTATATTACTTTATAAAATGAATCAAGACGAATTGCTACTTTTAAACGATATCTGTGCTGTAGAGAACAAAGATTTAGACTCCAAAAAACAATGCCTTCTCTCTGTTGTTGTTTCTGGAAAATCAAAAGCTTTTCTTGGTAAACAATACATGACAGAAGACATAGAATCTCTCACCGCTGAGGAGCTAATCAAACTACATTCAAAATATGAAAATCACATTAGTTCACTAATGACACGTGATTTGAGTCGATCTCTTGTCTGCCTATACACAAAAGCTGTGAGTCACTTCCAACCTGTTGATAGTGACAGCCTTTCACATGATCTAGAAAGCAACCCCATAGTTTCAAGTTCAATAGGCAAATTAGCATGCCTTATGTTTTACAAGTTTGGGAATTACCTTGCACCTGTGGTAACCTTACTTGTTACTAGTAGTCATATTGATTTTTCTAAAATAAATTTTAAATTAGAAGAAAATGGACGAGACCCAGACGACTCCACATCAGAGTCCTGTCTTGACACAAGTTCAAACGGTGACTAAGGTTAAAAGTCCAGGTCGAATAGAGGTTGGGAAAAGATTACCTGAATATAACAGACAAAAAAAATTACAGCTTCAAGTATTAACAGAAAAGACTCAAGTAACTGACACACCGTCAACAGCTCCAACCCCAGCGCAAGTGTCACTACCGCCAGGGCCAACAACATCACACTCCCAAAAAAGTGAGAGACAAACAACTGAGTCTAAACCCAAAACATCAAAATATATAGTTGCTGGATTTGTTCTCGGATTTGGTTACGTAGGTTACCAATTATACAAAAATACAAACCACAGACTCAGTGTCCAAAAAATCAAGCACTCCAAAAATAAAAGAAGTAGTCGCCACATTACCAGCAACACCCAAAGCCATGGACCCATTTTACATGCAGTAAATAAATTTATTATTTTAACTTTTGTGGTATAAGAAAATGAGCGACACAAAGAACATAATGAACCTTGTCTATCACTCTGCTGTAATAAGTGGGCTAACAGTTGCTTATTCTATGCTGGGAAAAAGTCTTCTCAAAATGAAATCAGCAGACTTAAGTAGATTAGACTTTGAAGACAGTGCTAAGCTAGTTGCAGTTGTAACAGCGTCAATTGCTACAAAAGACTTTCTAGTTAAGCAAGGAATTATTCCAGAAAATGTTTCTAAGTAAATAAAAAAATATGGCAACAATAGCTATTATGATTGGTGGAGCAGTTGTTAACGCATTGGCATTTAGTGGATCAAACTATCTTTTTTCAAAAATGGGTAGAGAGGAATCAGCAGAAGAAATGAAGCGTCACAGTGAGGCATCTGAAAAACTAGCTCAAGCCCAACAAGATTACGAGAAGCAAAGATTAGAGAAACTTGATTTTATCAATGAAAAACTCAGACTTGAAGGTCATGCACAGCATACATTTTCAAACGTCGACGATGCGATCAAAAAATATTTTCTTGTTACTGGCGAAGACATGACCATCCCACAACCAAAACTTAGCGACTACTATCAACCAAGTCCAGAACAAAAAAATGGAGAAATATTTTTTGTTCTAGTAGGAATGACATTAGTATATTTTACAGGAGTTTTTATTGCTAGAAAAAATGACCGACGTCGGAGCTAAACTATCAAAAATATATTACTCCCCTATTGGCTATTGGAAAGGGAATACTGCAATAGAAAAATTACATGCCACTGTGGGTGGGGATGTTACACTCGAACAAATAAAACAGTGGCTCAAAAGACAAGTAATTTGGCAAATATATTTTCCTGCTCCAAGAAAAATAACAAGACCTCATTTTGTAAATACTATCCCTAATGACACCCATCAAATGGATCTTTTGTTCTTGCCACATGATACAATAAGAAAGAAACGATACAAGTATGCATTAACTGTTGTCGACATAGCTTTGAGGTACAAGGATGCTGAACCCATAACTGACAGGAATGCTACCACAGTGGCCACTGCGTTAACAAAAATATATAGTCGTGGTCCTTTAAAATTTCCCAGGCTTGTGCAAGTTGATGATGGATCTGAATTTAAAGGCGCTGTTAATCAGTTATTTGCAAAGCATGGAGTGCTAGTGCGGCGAGGCATACCGGGCGTGCAGAGATCACAGGCTATTGTTGAAAACTTAAACAAGCAATTATCAGAGAGACTTTTCAGCTATCAGTATTCTAAGGAACTCATGCATGACGCACATAACACTGAGTGGGTTAAGAGATTACTGTCTGTGATAAAAGCAATGAATAATGAAGGTCACCCTAAACCTGTTGATGCTATTAAATTGAAAACTATACCGTCAGGGTCAGAAATAAAAACAAAAGCGCCAGACATAAACTTGTTTACAAAACAGGTGAGATATTTGTATCAACCTGGTGAGGCCGAGAATGACGTCAGGCGCAGGGCAACTGATCCAATATGGTCTACATCTGTCCACAATATAAAAAAAAAATAGTTCCTGGTGCTAATGCATCGATTTATTATCTGTATGAGCCTGCGCCTCAGAGGGCATTTGTTAGAGAAGAATTACAGATTATTCCCCCAGACACTGTTACGCATTTTTAATCATTTCATCAACTAATTCATCGATTAGTTCATCAACCAGTTCATCGGCTATTTCTTCAGATAACTTAAGCGCATAATGCTCAGGTGTATAAGCCTTTTCCTTAGTGTGAAACACGCATTTTGTATCCCCTACTGCAAGTGACTTCTTATGTGTTTGGATCATTTCAATATTGTGTCTATTTGACCTCAGTGTCTTGTTTGGATAATCAGGCATCAGTTCTCCATCTAATACTTGCTTGTAATTTTCATGTCGAATGTCTTTATTTTTTATCCCTTTTTTTATATCTTTGGCTTTCGACTGACTGCCTTTTTGGTGCAGTATAGAATACATTTTTGATCTAAGTCCAACGTACTCAACAATAGGCACTCCATTCAGTTCATCTTTAAATTTTCCAGGCACTTTCTTATTCTGTGTGCTAAACAGCGGATGATCTTTAGGGTAGTCAGACGTGTCATACATATGTAACTCTGTTTTCATGTCTTCATAAAAGTCTTCAGTAGGCACATCTATGATCATAGAGTCGGTGTCAGTGTATAGCAGATGGCACTCAGGATACTTCGGTTTGAAGTAATCATAATAAAATTCAAGCATCAGCAATTTTGATAACTCGAGTATTGCCATACCAATAAATACTGGCTTGTCCAGTTTGACAATCTTTTTTTTTTTGAGTGTCACTGCATATAATGAAGGATGAAACTCTTTATACCCTGTGTACTGTGGCTTACCTGTAAGTTTAATTGCACCCGATTCAGTTGTGACAAGTCTCACATCTTTGCGGTGATGAGGATTTTCCATCGTCTTTCCAAAACAGGCATTGTTCATAAGCTTAAAGAAGTCTTTGTCAAATGCAGTGTTGCCATCTCTTGCAGGCAATGTTTTGTTTTTCATTATGTAATCTTTCATAAAAGCACTTTGGTCAAATTGAATACCTCTGTGAACTTTCTTTAGTACTAACCCATGTCTGATGTAAAACTGTAACAAGCGATAGTCGCAAACATAATTGAATTTGTCATTCAAATTTGGCACAAGTTTGGTGTCTTCTTTTTTCCCCGTCATACTCATTTTCTCAACTGCTAATGGATAATCATTGTGGTAATCATGTAGGTGGTGTGGGTACTCCAGGTCAACTTCAAAGATCCAACCCTTTTTGTGATCCCGATCATAATTCATAATTTTGTTTGTTAATTTTGTTATATCACACTGTGACAAATCATGTAGACAAAAGTTTTTCAAGGGCAATAACTCACACATTGCAAATCCATAAAGGTTATTAGCGTCCAAGTACGTAATGAATGACCTTGGCCTTGAGGGGTCAAAGTCATCAAGATATTTGTTGTTGGCTTTGGCATAGTTGTTTGCGGCTATATTAATGCCTCCCCTCAATCCACGTTCCACCATTTCACCCATCGTACGATCAGACAACAGGTCTATAAATATCTTGCTGGATTTCAAAAATGCATCCCATGTCATGCCAGGACTAGTTATGTAGCAAGCTGGGTCAAGACTGTAGTGTAACAAACCCTTTTCATGATAACTTTCAAATACGTCTGCTAGCAAACAAACGTCAGCTTTTAAGTACTGGTCATGGTAGTCACCAATTGTCTAACACCCTAGTTTATCCCACGCATCAAGAGCGTGCTGGTAATCAGAGTCAGAAATACCTTTACCATTTAGTGTGGAATAAAATTTATCTTTTGGTGGCAGTCTTCTTTCCTCAAACACAACCCAGTCACTGATGTACTCGTACGGATACACTCCTTTCTTAATCAAGTCTGGCTCAAAATATTTACTTGTTATTGGATACTCAGTCAGCCCTTCTGCCAGACTAGCAAGCCCTAAAGACAAATGTTGCATAGAGTCATAAAATGCTAATTTATCCAACCTAAAAGTCAAGTATTTCTCAGTTGTCTGGGCAATGCAACTATTTTTTTTTTGTAAGACTCGTCCACAGCCTGCATGATAATATGTGAATCATACCCCTTGAGATTGTGGAAAAAGATAGGCAACTTATATGCCTTGGGATCAATTTTTAGTTTCAAGTTGCAATCACCATGTGCAGCACCTCTGTAACATCCAGTTATGTGGTCATGGTCGCGAACTTTATCGCCATCAAGGGCTTGTTCACAAATCCAACACATCACTGCTGCATCAAAATTTAGTTTATCTTCTTCTGTCATCAACAAAGGCATCTGACAGTTTTCCAAATACTGTCTCTTGGCTTGACTTCGCGAACGAAGATTCTATAGGGCTTGCCCACATCGTCTGCAGGCATTTTCGTGGCTGCGGAGGCCAATCCGGGACAGGCAGGTTCGACCGCAGTGGCTGCAGGGGAAGGTCTGGTCAGGGTTCTGAGTTACGACAACTCTGTTTTTTCTTCTGAGCCGCTTGTCCTTAAGGTTAGCTCTGCGAGAGTCCTCAAAAGAGACGACTGCCTTGTGAATGGTGGAGCGCCAGGTGTCACGGTCCGCAGCAAGTGAAGACCACTGGCGGCGGTTGATTTGGCAGGCACTAAGTGACTTCTTGAGACCGTCTTTGTATCTCTTCTTTGCTCGCCGAACAGAGTGATCTTGGGTAGGCGATGATCCTCCATCCTGGAGACGTGCCCCGCCCAGCGAAGCTGTGTCCGCAGCAGCAAAGCCTCGATGCTCACAGTTTCCGCCTGTTCAAGGACCTCGACGTTGGTGACATAGTCACTCCAGTGAATGCTGAGGATGGTACGCAGGCAGCGCTGGTGAAAACGTTCGAGGAGTCGTAGTTGGCTGCGGTAGAGGGTCCAGGACTCGGAACCGTACAGCAGGGTGGTGAGGACGACAGCTCTGTACACGCTGATCTTGGTGCCTTTTTTCAACTGTTGATTGTGCCACACCCGCTTGAATAGTCGCCCGAAAGCACTGTTCGCTTTTGCCAGCCTGTTGTCCAGCTCCTTGTCCAGCTTGGCGTCTGACGTGATGATGCAGCCAAGGTAGGTAAACTGGTGTACAGACTTCAGTTCGGACTCGCCGATGGTGATGTGGGAAGGGCGATGCTCTTCCTTGGGTGCCGGCTGATGAAGGACCTCTCTTTTTCAGACTGACCTCGAGTCCAAAGAGCTTGGCAGCATCTGCGAAGCAGGACGTAATGCGCTGCAAGGCTCTCTCTGTGTGTGCAACGAGGGCAGCGTCATCAGCGAAGAGCAGCTCACGAATCAGTTGGTCTATGGTTTTCGTGTGGGCCTGCAGTCGTCTGAGGTTGAACAGGCTGACATCGAGACGATACCTGATGTACACTGCGTCGTCATCGTCGAGGTCCACTGTGGCCTGCTTCAACATCATGCTGAAGAAGATGGTGAAGAGGGTCGGTGCCAGCACGCAGCCTTGCTTCACGCCGTTGCGAATGGGGAATGGTTCTGAGAGGTCACTGTTTAGTCTGACCTGGCCTTGCTGGTCCTCGTGGAGCTGGACGATCATGTTGAGGAACTTTGGGGGACAACCTAGTCGCTCCAGGATCTGCCACATACCTTGCCTGCTCACAGTGTCAAACGCTTTCGTTAGGTCAACAAACGTTACGTACAGCCCTTTGTTCTGCTCGCGGCACTTCTCCTGAAGCTGTCTTAGCACAAAGACCATGTCGGTGGTACTCCTGTTGGCTCTGAAGCCACACTGGCCCTCTGGGAGGTGGTCTTCAGCGATGGCAGGTACCAGCCGATTCAGGAGCAACCTTGCGAGAATTTTCCCGGCAATGGACAGCAGGGTAATTCCACGATAATTAGAGCAGGCAGACTTCTCTCCTTTGTTCTTGTACAGGGTGATGATGACTGCATCACGGAGATCCTTTGGTAGTGTCCCTTTTTCCCAGCAGCAGAGAAAGAAGTCGTGGAGCTTGTTGTGCAGTGCTGGGCCTCCATGTTTCCAGATCTCTGGCGGGATTCCGTCAATGCCCGCTGCTTTGACACTCTTGAGCTGGTGGATGGCTGTAAGGGTCTCTTCGGCGGTGGGCGGTTCGTCCAATTCAACCTTTAGTGGAAGGTGTGGGATTTGGAGGATGACTGTTTCTTGAACAGTGCGTTCAGCGCCTAAGAGGTCCTGAAAGTATTCCGACCAGCGGTTCAAGATGGAGGTATTATCTGTGAGGAGTGCCTGTCCATCAGCGCTTCGCAGGGGACTTTGTACCAGGTGCCTAGGGCCATACACTGCTTTCAGTGCTTCGTAGAAGCCCCTGTAGTCACCGTTGTCAGCGCAGAGGTGGGTCCTCTGTGCGAGTCTGGACCACCACTCGTTCTGGAGCTCTCTAAGCTTGAGCTGGAGACTGCTGCAGATGAGGCGGAAGGCAGACTTCTTCACAGGGCAGGAAGGCTGGGCTAGGTGGGCCTGGTGGGCGGCTCTTTTTTTTTGCTAGAAGTTCCTGGATCTCTACGTCGTTTTCGTCAAACCAGTCTTTGTTCCTCTTTCTAACAAAGCCCAAGACTTCCACAGAGGATTTTACAATAGCAGTTTTCAGTTGTTCCCAGAGTGGTTCAGGGGAGGAGTCTGCTGGATCAACTGTGTCTTTGAGCATGCGCTGTAAATCGGCCTGAAGGGCAGCTTTCTTGTCGTCACGCTGAAGGCTGGCAACATCAAGCTTTTTCTTGGGGGGGTGGGGGGGGGGGGGGGGGGCTTTATTGGGTTTTAGCTTGAGGCGGAGCCTGAGTTTGCAGCGAACAAGGCGGTGGTCAGTGTGGCACTCTGCGCTGGGCATCACTCTGGTGAGGAGGACGTCACTGCGGTCCCTCTGACACACTAGGACATAGTCGATAAGGTGCCAGTGCTTGGAGCGAGGATGCATCCAGGTGGTCTTTCGACTGTCCTTTTGCTGGAAAGTAGTGTTGGTGATGACAAGTTGCTGCTCTGCACAGAGCTCCAACAGTAGGCGACCATTGTCATTGCAGTTCCCAACGCCATGCTTGCCGAGGACTCCTTTCCAGGCTTCAGAGTCTTGGCCCACTCTGGCGTTGAAGTCGCCAAGGATGATGACTTTGTCGTCTGCAGGGGTGCTCTGCAGGAGGCTGCGCAGGTCAGAGTAAAACTTGTCTTTTTCTGCAGGCTCTGCCAGGAGGGTTGGGGAGTACACACTGAGAAGGGTGACGTATTGCTGGTGTCTCAGTGGGAGGCGCATGGACATGATGCGGTCGGAGTGACCCGTTGGTAGGTTTTCCAAGTTAGTCGCAATAGGGTCTTCACCATGAAGCCCACGCCTGAGAGCCGTCTTTCTGATGCAGGCCTGCCTGACCAGTAGAGGGTGTAGCCAGCGCCAAGTTCTTGGAGGCTGCCTACCTCCGGAAGGCGTACTTCGCTGAGCGCGGCGATGTCGATGTTTAACCTCCGCATTATTAATCTCTCTCAACAGCTCCTTGTAATGACGTCAGTTTTGTCTGGCCGGTCCAGACAGTGAAATCGTTTCCTGTGTAGTACAAATCGCGAGAGATCCGAGCGTTGATCATGATCGGTACTTGATTACTGAGCTTGGCGCCTGGAGGCGCCAAGCTAATCAGGCACTACACTTGACCTACCATGGTCGAGCCATCTATTCTGGGCAGTTCATCTACCATGGTCGATCCGTCCCCCGCACTTTAGCGCTGCAAGGAACAGAGTCAATTCAATTCAATCTATATGATAATTGCCTCCGCGGGCGACAAGTGTCCTTTTCAAATGTTCCTTCCGATAGCACGTGCTTCAGCGCGTGGGTAGACTCGTGCACGTGCCCACTTGAAACGTTTACTTACTGACTGACACATATTTCAGCAAAACTTGCAGGATTTGTGTTTTGATATAACCTGTGTGTTTGGAACTTTGCCCCGAAAAAAAAAACACCCACAAGCAAGCAAAGAATATCTGTATTTTCGAGGTTATACAATGAAAGTCTGGCTTTTATAAAAAAAAAAAAAATGGACATCAATGCTATAAAATTAGGAAATCCAACCAAAGAGGTGACTGCCAAGCGTGTAAACGTAGAGGAAAAACCACACGAAGAAATCGAATCACGCTTAGAAAAGACAGTTACAACTCAATCTATTAATTAACAGTGTTTGAAAATAGACACACACAAAAACAAGTATACAACTCGCTGCTTATCTATTGTCAGTGTGAACCCAATGCGCAAAAGACAATCGGGCCGACGTCGGCCGCCGATGCCCCGTGCAAGGGCCAACGGCAGCTTCCGTCGGCCCGATGGCCTTTTGCGCATTGGAAAGAAGCTAATTTCTTCACACAGAGAAGATAAACAGAGAATTGTACACTTGCTTGTTTAGTAAATTAGGGCTGGGGATGCATTTACGAGTATTCCACGTTTTCGCGAGTCACGTTCTTACAACGTTCTTGCAGTGCTGCGGACTGCAGATTTTGAAGAACCCAGAGATTGAAAAAAAAAAAAAAAGTTTCCGCGTTCAGTACAAGAAGCTCAATCTAAAATTATAAGTAATATAAAAAATACAGTTTTAATGGCACCATCAAAAGACAGAGATCCAAATGAGTTTCAATCCCGCTGTGCTTTGGCAGTGAAGCAGTTAAATATAGTTCCATAACATCCCAGCACTAACCTTTTCACTGTGAACATGAAAGCAGACATGATTCAGCTGCAAAAGGCACATATTCTCATGAACCCCGCAGTTGCGGGGGCTCATGTGGATCTGTGCCTCTGGCTGGCATCACTTGGATTTGTTTGGCATTTTCTCTGGCAGCTGGGGATCTTTTGAGCTGAATAATGATGATTCCTGAAAATTCTGTGTTTACCGTCAGTGAAAGGGTTCATACGCACTTACGCAGAACAACGGCATTGAATGAAATCTTACAACGGCATGGCATTAATTTCCCGTTCCCGTGTGCAGTGCAGTGCCAGATTTAAAATATTGTCACGGGAGACATGTTCACGTGTTTAAACACACGCACACTCGTACCCAAAAAAAAAACTTGAAAAAAAAAAAATGAAAGATCACATTTGCGTTCACACATTTGTGTGCACACATTTGTGGGACAGCCCAAATAAACATGTTAGATTGATGCTTGTTTACTCATTCGAGACCAACGGCATCAGGACACGCGGCTTCAGCCGCGTATCCGGATGCAGTTCGTCTCGAATGAGTTAAACCTCTGGTTTGTGACTGCCTAGAAAGCAAACACGACTGTAAATTTGGTTGTAGTGCAACAGCTGTGTATTACATAGCGCGCAGACAAAGGAACTGAATCGAGTTGAATAAACTTTATTTGGCTCACAGAAGAATAAACCACACGTGTAAGACATGAAAACCTAAGCTAATATTGATACATATTGTCGTCTTGGCAATTACACACACACACACACACACACACACACACACACACACACACACACACACACACACATACACACACACACACACACACACACGCACACACACACAGACACACACACGCACAAACACACACACATACACGATCGCGCGCGCGTATCACTCTGAAGGCACTTAGTAATAATCTATTGTTGTTTTTTTTCATTTTAATCTCATTTTAACCCTTCACTACCGAGAAAACTAAACACCATCCAACTGCAAGAGGTATAGATCATCGTGAGCGAGGATCTATGCCTTTTGCTGAAACCATTTGGTATCCGTGTTCCCTGGGCAGGATGCGGATCTTAGACGGTGAATTTACAATGATTCGAACAAAACAATCTTCGTCCACCAGCAGTAAAAAGGCAAGTCTATTGAGCAAGTGTCTGAACACTGCCTCCTTGGAATTATCATAGATGACCAGCTCAAGTGGCAGGCACACACACATAAAGTGTGTAGAACTGGTTTCAAGAAATATTGTCATGCTGTCCAAACTGAAGCACTTCACTGACTTTGAAACCAGGAAATTATTTTATTATGCACGTATTCATATGTACATTTAAAAAGACTGAACTCCTTATACAGACGAGCAGCGAAATTAATTTTACCCGATCCTACATTGACAACGGATGATAAGATTCACAAAGCGGGACTTCTTTCTCTCAAGAATCAGTTTGCATTCAACAAAGGTGTTCTCCCGTTCCACATTCGGAATGACAACTCACCAGAATATCTAACCCAGCTGCTAGTCCGGTCTCAGTCCCGCTATGGAGATACGAAAAGCCTGTATGATGTAGTACCCAAAACCAGAATAGACTTATTTAAAACCAGTCTAGCATTCACGGGGGCCACTTTGTGGAATTCCCTTCCATCCCACATGAAGACCACTCAAATGGTATCATGTTTCAAGAAAAGTCTTTTTAAACATTTATCTTCGCAGCCATAACTATCTGCAAGCTTTGCTTTCTATACGTAGATATCATTGTTAGTAAGTACCCATTCTACTGCTGTTTATGTATAGTGCTGCTGTTTTGTTTTTTTGTTTGTTTGTTTGTTTGTTTGTTGTGGTTTTATTTTTTGTTGTTATTTTTCTTTCCTTACCATTTCTCTCCTTCCTAAACACACCCGGAGGCTTTGGTCATATACATGTATTAATGTAATGTAATTGTTGTGTTGTCTGTAGATGTAGCAACGGCAGATTTGAAAAATGGCATTGCCTCTGGCATTGTTAATATCTTTACCGTTGTAAAATAAAGATTCATTGATTCATTGATTCATTGATTCTCTCTCTCTCTCTCTCTCTCTCTCTCTCTCTCTCTCTCTCTCTCTCTCTCTCTCTCTCTCTCTCTCTCTCTCTCTCTCTCTCTCTTTATATGAAGGCATGTTCAGGTTATTCTACTTCAAGACGAAACTTACACCCCGCCCCAGGATAAATCTATTTAAAACCAGTGTATCTTTCTCAGGCGCATCTTTCTGGAACAAACTGACTACATGTATAACACATGCTAGCTCCCTCTCCTCTTTCAAGGAATGCCTCCTCAAGTACTTGTCTGCTGATACATAATCTACCACAAGTATCCGTATCAAACATGTGCTTATCGTAATCAGTGCATGCTGCCGTATGGTTTGTCCATACTAATAATAATCGCCTAATTACATAATTCATGTTTCTATTATAATCTAAATAATTTTTGCTGTCTTAAGTGAATTTTCACTATGATTCAAATGATTTGCTTCGTATATAGGTTAATAGTCAGGTGTTGAGAGACTATACTATACTGCTGACATCCGATAGAAACTAGGCCAGAGGATGAACTGACCCCTTTCACTGCCAGCTGATTCAGACGGTGCTTCTGCAGTCTTCGTTAATTTAGCCCCAGCCGTGCAAAACACATGCGTACAAAGTAAAGTTCGTAAGAGACATAGATCCTCGTGTGCCCCCGCGACCGCGGGGGCACATGAGGATCTGTGTCTCTTACAGTTGGATCGTGTTCGCTTTTTCTCGGCAGGAAGGGGTTAGTGCCCTAGTGCATTCCGGCAGCCACCAGTTTGTTTACACTTCAGTACCGGTGGCTTCACACTAATAGGGTTGACTCAGACTTGACTCATTACAGTAAGTGATAGATCAACCATTACAGTTCAAGGGAAGTGCCGGATTAGCTGGGCGTCTGACCGAATACAATCAAACATGTAGACTAAATAGACCGCTCAAGGGACTATCAAAACGCGCCCGCCTAGTGAGGCAGGCGGTCTCTTTGCGCAGGGTCACCTAAGAAACAGAAAGAAGACCGTAGGACCTTACAGCTATTCTTTTGAACACAGCAATATGGCCTAATTATTTTCGCTGCGCAGTACTGAAAAGTCCTATTTGAAGAGAGCGGAAGTTTCAACGAACTGAACGTTGTTTTCCTATGGACAATAGGGTGGTCACTGTCTAAGTGGGTATATATACTGAATCCAAGTAAAAGCTTTTTGCGAACTGAAGCCTTAAAACTGCTGAGTTGTGCCCCTTTAAGGCGGGATTATGTCTCTTGCAGCTGGGTAGCGTTCGCCTTGATCCGACAGTTAATGAGTTAACTTTGTTCTACTTATCCTTCTATAGAAATACGGGGGTACACAAGAATCTTGCGTTTTAAACGTCTGAAGATAAATATATTTATTCAAAGCCTGTTGCTGTCGGTTTGGCTATGATTAGTTACATAATCGTGCAGCATAGCGTTTTGTAATATACACCCCCCCCCCTCCCCTACCCACTCATTCCACCCCCACCCGTGCCATAAGGCCCGACGCACCATGATAATTCAAGGGTAGTGCCAGATTAGCTTGGCGCCTAACGGCGCCAAGCTAATCTGGCAACCACCCTTGAATTATCATGGTCGATCCATCTCCTGCAACTGGTAAATAGTCCTTAGGTGACACATTAACATGTGTTAAAAATGCGGTCGTGAGTTAAATGGGCTAAGATATGTATGTGATATGTGATTTACTTTAACGGCACTAGTTTCTCTTCCGTCCGCAGAAGTAATGAAGTTGTTTATGACAAACTGTATGAGTGTTTTTCTATAATAGATAATAGACTCATGACCAAACGCAGTCTCATCATTCAGCAGTGAAGAAGTATTGCGAAACTCACACGAAGAGGTTGACACCTTTCTGGCCACAGGTGTTCCCTCACCATCCCTGTCTGACTGCGGCTCGAAGTTTGAAACGTCTGCTCAACCTATCTGCAAGAGCTGGCATCGATCGCGTTCACTCATCGGCAACGCAAGATTGATATTGGGTGCCTAGTCGCTAAGTCAATCCTGCATCGCCCATGAGGCCAGGAAATGCATGGACCGTGTTCCCTCAAGCTTGGTGCCTGTCCTGCTGTCTGGAAATAAATAAATTAATTATATAATAAAAACAACACCCACCAAGTCACAATTCAGGCAGGTTGGGACCCACCAATGAAAAATATGAATATCTTCCCTCACCATTGTACCAGGAGATGCATGGACCATGTTGGCCAGGCTAATCTGGCACTGCTCTTAAGTGAAAACGGTCCATGAGTCTTCTGCAGTTATTGCTGAGCGTGAAAGAGACTATCACGACCGTGACCTCTGACCTCTCAGTGTTTGGCCGAGTGTTGTGGAGATTGCAAAAAAGCACCTTTTCGCTTTGTGAGTCAGTTGAGGCTCCACGGGTTTATTTCGTTGAATTCAGTGTGTTTTCTATAGTTTTATTAATCTCTTTTTAAAAACCTGAAATCATGTGGCAATAATAAATACAACAATTTGCCCAAAACGTCACGTTCTTTTGCGCTGGTTATTTTGTTCGACTGTGGTTTATGTGGCTGGTGTATTTATTGTTGTTATTGTTATTGGGAGTTTAACTGTAATTGCCCTTGTAGATCTTGTAGTTGTACTTCTAGTTCTTGTAATTGTTGTCCTAATTGTTCTTATAGTTGTACTAGTTGTTGCTGTCCCTGTAGTTGTCCTCGTTCTTCTTCTTGATGTTGTTGCTGTTACTGCTAATGCTACTGCTGTTAAAAATACATCACTGAACCTAAGTTGTCCGATTTCCCGAGATTCTTGCGACAGCCCACAATGCAAAGGTCCTCGGGCCCACGACGGCGGCAGTGGGCCCGCGCACGGCTGTGCCACTGCGGTTATCTTTAGCCCGAAGACGTTGTGCCATTGGAAATTGAATAGTGGGGTGTAAATGACTGGTACTGCAAGATTCCTGTGAGTGAAAATATCGTTTCCCACCAAATTTGACCCTCTGAGCACCACCATTTGCTAGTTGTTTTGTTCTACCGTCGTTTCACACCTGTCACATTATGGCTCAACCCCTTAACTCCAAAGAACTCCGACTGCCCGAGGAACATGGACTCAAAGTGGTATCAGGAAGAGGCATAGATCCTCATGAACCCGCGCAAATGCGTGGGCTCATGAGGATCTATGCCTCTTGCAGTCTCACATTTTCTCGGCAGTCAAGAGGTTAAACTCGTTGAGCAAAGCGGGTGATACACAAAGTGGCCAGCAAAATGAATATGAGCAAGGGCCTGGCATAGATACTCATGACCCCTGCGTCTGCCGCATGGGCTCATGAGTATTTGTTGTCTCTTGCAGACGGACTATTTGGCATCTTGCGGATCCTGGGGATTTCCCGCGTGACTAATAAACTGCGTGAGAACAGGTGCCAAAAAATGTTATGACCGTATCGTGATCGTAAACTACCGTAAACGTACATTCTCTCTCTCTCTCTCTCTCTCTCTCTCTCTCTCTCTCTCTCTCTCTCTCTCTCTCTCTCTCTCTCTCTCTCTCTCTCTCTCTCTCTTTGTAGGCTACGTTAATAACTCTACCGCTTTAAAATGAAGTTAAATTGATTTATTGACTCTCTCCTCTAAAAACCTGTTTTGCAATTAGCGTGGTAACATGAAACATTCTTGTTTTTTTGCTTATTTTTCCTTCTTAACCGTCATCATCCAATCTATCAACCTGCTTCCTTCTCGTGTCGCTTGTCCATTCATTCTCTGTCTTAACCCATTCACTGCCGGCAGTGGACGCAGATCGCGGTATCTTTGTAAATGTAACTTCCAAGATCTCCAGCATTCATAGGAAAATGGACACACAGTGGTTTCAGCAAGATGCATCGATCTTCATGAGGCCTCGCAACTGCGGGGGCTCATGAGGATCTATACCTCTTACTTATTTTTTTTTCTCGGCAGTGAATGGACTAATGTCTTTCCACTACACTCTTCAAGAAATCAAGACTTTAAAATGGATGCAAACTTTCATTTCTTCTAGTTCTTGTTTTCATGGAATATAAGATGTTATAATTACACGTGTTTTCAGTGTAGGTGAAATAACACGTCAGATATATTCCTATCGACCAGATATCAATACAATTTCGCAGACTGAAGGCACTCTGACCGGCGCTATACGATCCTGAGAAGGATGGAAGCGACAAAATAAGAATAGCGATATCATTTTATAAACTTTGTGCATTTTCGTGATGTTTTGTATGTTATTATTTTATTTAAGAAGACAAAAGGTATCGTAACAAAAATACTGGTAAGTCCTGTTTTGTCATCTATAACAAATTCCACTTTTGTGAGCAAAAAGTCATTTTTACCTTATCTCATCGTATAAGCTTTTCTCGTTATTGTTGAAAACAAAGTACGGAAAGTAACATTATTTAACTCATTCGAGACGTGCCGTATCCGGATACGCGGCTTTATGCGGCGTATCAGGATGCAAAACGTTGTGAATGAGTTAACCCCTTCACTGCAAGCGTCCAATACTGATGTCTCTGAAACCATCACACGGATGCACTGTTGGAGTGGCAGGTCTGCGTGAGGCAAAATACAATTTAAAATGTCATCAAGTGGCATCGATCCTCCTGAGCCCCCGCACCTGCGGGGGCTCATGAGGATCTGTGCCTCTTGCATTTGGGCATTTGCTCGTTATGCTCCGGCAGTTGAAGGTTGAAGGGTTAATGTGAGTGAAGGGATGAATTTGAGAACTTTTGCGGAGGAAATTTTCTTTTAAAAGGTAACGCAAGGATCTAGCCTGCGTCAGAGTTGAACAAATGCATTCCAGCCGTTCCCCGTTTCCAATTAAAATCCACCTTGCACGAGTCTACTGTAAATCACGCGACCCCACCGGCGTTCACTCGATCTCTTTAACCCATTCGCTGTCTTAAAAAACGCGAGCACCGCTCAGCTGCATGAGGCGAAGAACCTCTTGTCCCTCCAACAGGAGGCTCAAGACTTTCTTTGACTCTTGCTGGCCTCATCTGCTTTCGTTTCTCTTGGTTGAATGGCGTTGTAATGGATTTGAATTTACGGTTACAAACAAAGAAAATAATAATAATAATAATAATAATAATAATAAAAAATAAAAATAAAAAATGATTTTTAAAAAATCGGCTTGCACTGACAGCCGTGGGGTTAAGCGCCTATTGCGTCATTAGAGCTCGCACTTTGGCAACTGAGTCAGGCAGGTTCTAAATAATCGTCTTGTTTAAAAATGCACCAAACTGCACTGTTCAGTGGAGAAAGTCTGCGTGCCCATATATTCACCCACTTAGACCCGACACACTGCAGCAGGATATGGACCGACCGTGATAATTCAAGGGCAGTGCCAGATTAGCTTGGCGCCATCACTGAGGCGCCAAGCTAATCTGACACTGCCCTTGAATTATCACGGTCGATCCATCTCCAGCAACTAGCACATGGTCGTGAGGCGACACCTGCAACTAGAATTTGGGAAACGCGGCTTTCGGATTAAATGGTTAAACACGAAGAAGACACGTTTCTAAACAATTGTTGAGGTTTCACAGGCGCCTGATGAGCTCATCGCGTGTTGATTTGCGAGTCACGCGCGCGCAGCCCAAACTCGCTCTATGACTTCCGAAATTCAGCAGAGGCAGTTCATTTCAGTTCAGTTCAGGCAAGACGGGATCTCTCCTCTCAGGAGAGACCCATGCGCTCTCCACCCCACTCATCAGAAGTATTGCACAAGAAGTGTCGCACTTATGTGTGGCTGACGGACGTTATTATTCCCAGTGACATGTGCCACTGTTGCCAAACTATAACCAGGCGAATGACTGTCGGTTATCCGTGTGGTGTTTTGGGTTGTGTGTGTGTGTGTGTGTGTGTGTGTGTGTGTGTGTGTGTGTGTGTGTGTGTGTGTGTGTGTGTGTGTGTGTGTGTGTGTGTGTGTGTGTGTGTGTGTGTGTGTGTGTGTGTGTGTGTGTTTTAAATTCGGGTTTGAATCGATCGTTCGTGTGAGTATGTAAAAATCCCTTACCACCACCCCCTTTCTCTATGCGCCCAGATGCCTCCGACAATAAACCACTTTGACTTGACTTGGCCAGAGTTCTTTTCGATATCGTACCAATAGTGATCTGGTTTACTACGGCTCTCTCATGTCCTGTCAAGCCGTCTCAGTGCCGACCGCTCGCTGCCTTTCGCCATCCCTCTGCTCCTGCCACTGAAACAGCATTTCGTGTACAATAAGGTAACGGTGATGTTTAACTCAGTGTGCCCTAGTTACGTAATATCCACATTTTGGAGTTATCCTCTGAGGAATGCATTGCAATTTAGGAGACAGATCGACCATGATAGTTCAAGGGTGGTGGCAGAGTAGCTTGACGCCAATAGGCGCCAAGCTATTCTGCCACCACCCTTGAACGATCATAGTCGAGACATATCTTGCTGTGGTGTGTCACGGGCAGAATGAAGTATGGCGCCTTAATTTGCAGTGGCCTGTCCTCAGTTTCACAATGATCACCTACAGGCGCCAAGCTATTCTGCCACCATCCTTAAACTATCATGGTCGAGCCATATCTTACTGTGGTGTGTCGCGGGCAGAATGAGTTAAAGCGCTGCATAACGAAGTCCCCCAATATAAGAAAGCTAATTTAACAACCCAACATCACAATACTCTAGATCAAGACAATCTCTCATCGTTCTCCGACCTAAAATTGCCCTCTATAAGACTAGCTTGGCGTTTCTCAGGTCCTAGCCTCTGGAACAGTTTGCATGAAGCATTACAACGGCAGCGTCGATCTCATCCTTTAAAATACTTCTTTCTTTTTTTTAAGTGCCTCGGTTCAGCTTAGTCATTTGGCTCTCGGTAGCAGGCATTGTCGCGATGATTCCTTCAGGAATCATCGCGTCAATACCCGCTACCGACAGCCACAGATAAATTAAGATAAGCTGAACTTTATCGCCATATTAAAAAATACATTAGGAAAACATCTGGGTGCTGCGCATAATAAAAGAAGGACATGAGACACATGTAAGATATAACTAAACTGGTCGCAGACACACACACACAGACACACACACACACACACACACACACACACACACACACACACACACACACACACACACACAGACACACACACACAGACACACACACACACACGCACTCGTACACACGCAAAACACGATAATACGCTGCTCTCTAGAATGTTTTTGGCGGGCGTGGGGTGCGGGTGGGGGGGGGGGGGGGGGGGGGGGGGAGGAATCTGGGGTGGCTGGTGGTTTCAGGGTTCAAGCCCACTCCCCCCCCCCCCCCCCCCCCCCCACCACCGCTTTTCGATATTCGGCAGTGTGGTGAGAAGGTGCAAGATGTTCTCCGCGCGCAAAGCGCACACGCACGCACCCACACACACGCACACGCACGTGTGCACACGCACGCGTGCACACGCAAACACACACACACACACGCACACACAGACACACAAACATACACACACGCACGCACGCACGCAAGAAAACACACCACACACGCACACAGACACACGTGTACAGATATGATATACTCACGCTCGCACGTAGGCGTACTCACACTACACACAAGCGAAATCTCACACACAGAAAAGCACACAATATAATACGCTCGCGCTGTCATACGCCATAACCAAGGAGTACTAAAGACGTCTTTAGTACTCCTTGGCCATAACATATAAAGACCCATAAAGGCACATACAAAAATCCCCCGCCCCCCCCCCCCCCTCCCGCCCCAACCCCTTCTTTTTACACACCCACGCACACACAAAAAAACACAAAAGTATTTAAACCCACTTCTACACACAAACACACGCGCTCAAACATAGAAGAGAGCCCCGTATTATATATATATATTTTTAATATAAACAAACCTCTTAGAATCTTTACATGCATCTACACACCCAAACACGTCGAGAGATAAACGATCTGCCCCAGTATCAAAACGTCTTCGGGCCCGCGACGGCCGCAGTACTGGGCCCGCGCACAGTCGTGCGCGGGCCCACTGCGGCCGTTGTGGGCCCGAGGACTTTCGAGTATTTTTGCCCCTGCATCTCTCCTGCACTGTTTGTTGATTCCCAGCTGACATTTAGAGACGGACAGGCAATCAACATATTGACTTGTACATGTAAACCTTCATCATCTCCTCAGTCTGAAGATGTACATGATCTCCGTCTTTATGCAAGAGGCATAGATTCTCATGAGCCCCTGCGACTGCAGGGGCTCATGAGAATCCAAGCCTCTTGCAGACGGAAAATACAGGATGGTTCCCTCAGTCTTGTGATGTATATGGAGTCGGACTCTGACAACAGGATGGGTTGATTCCCTTGAGGCCCTGCGCTGCAAGGTCACATGGTGACAATCTATTCCTCTTACAGATGGAAGATTTTGTCACGGGGTCTATACTGAGTTCTGATACTGTAAAATGCCAACATATCGCCGAAAACTTTTCGCCCGTCTCATAGGCGAACAACTAAAAATGCACACTTCTTGCTTTCAAATCCAGTTTATTTTTTTCTATTGTTCACAAAACAGACTGCTAAGACCACTAACTGGTCGACTGACCAGGAATAAACGCTGTATTCCAGTGAAAACGTCTGTTGAACAAAGTCGCTGATCAGGTAAGCATCAAAATGGGTCTGTGGTTTGAAAATTTGAAAAACAAAACAAAACAATGCAAAACAAAATCAAACCGAAGCAAACCAAACTAAATCAAATAAGATCAAATCAGATCAAATCAAATCGTGTCATCGAATCATCAAATCAAAATAAAACAAAACACAAAAGCAGTCAAAAACAAAGAAACAAAATCAACACACACAAAAAAAGCACAACCAAAACAACCAGCCAACCAACCAACCAACCAGCCAACCAACCAAACAACCAACCAACCAACTGACTAAACAAACAAACACCGTGTAGAATGGTACTATGCCTATGATGGACAGATAAGCAGCAGCATCACTCTTCACGGCAAGCGTGTTCCTTATCATTTGCCTGTGGCCTTTTTGTTACAGTACATGATGCGTCAGCCGACAGCCTGCACCCTATTTCGAGAAACATCAGAAGAGACCTGGTACTCTATCTCCCGTATCCGGACATACGCCATTCACACTCATGTACACAACAACAGGTCGAAGTACAGCCAGAGCGGATGTCCTGATAACAGAATTATCGATGAACTCATTCGAGACGTGCCGCCTCCGGATACGCGGCTTTAGCCGCGTATCCGGATGCGGCACGTCTCGAATGAGTTAACCCCTTCGGTGCCAGAGAACGTACATCTTGTTGCTGAGATCTGTGTTCATTCAAAGACCCAAAGATACAGCCATCGAAAGAAACGTGGGTACAAATTGATCTCAGCAAGACTCATTGATTCTCATGAGCCCCTGCAATCGTGTGTGTGTGTGTGGGGGGGGGAGGCTCCTGAGGATCTATACCTCTTGCAATTGTGTAGGGTTCACCTTTTCTCGGCAGTGAAGGGGTTAAACCCTTCTCTCCTAAAGCCCTTCACTGCCGGTGTTCCCAACCGCCAAAGGAACAGATAAAACGTGAAATAATCAATCCAGACCAAAAAGGTGACTGCCAAGCGTGTAATATGCAAAGAAGTACCCAACGGAGAAAGAAACACGCTTAGAAAAGACGGGTACAACACAATTTATTAATATTTCGGGTAAATACCCTTTGTCAAAATAGACAAACAAACAAACATAGAGATTAGCCGCTACTTATCTTCAATGGCAGAAGGAACGTGGTTTCAAGCATAGTTCCTCACAAGCCCCCGCAGCTTTGGGTTGCGTTCAATTTCTCTCGGCAGTGAAGAGGTTAAAGCGGCCCAGCTTCCTTGCTCAAAAGTCTTCTCATTAGCAAGAGGCATAGAGTCACATGTGCCGTTGCAGATGCAGCCTCTTGGCTGACCCGGTTCGATTTCATTTACCTTATCATGTTGAGGAGGAAAAACTTTGTTAACGCTTTCGAGACGTGCCGCATCCGGATTTGCGGCTTTACGCCGCAAATCCGGATGCGGCACGTCTCGAAAGAGTTAAACGTTTAGGGCTAACCCCTTCCCTGCCACTGCACGCACATTTTTTGTTTCTTAAGTCGTTGATTCAGCGACCACAAGCCAAACCCGTCCAAGACACATGGATACAAACTGCTCTCAGCAAGAGGCATAGATACTCACGAGCCCCCGCAGTCGTGGGGGGGGGGGGGGGGGGGGGGGGCGGGGGGGGGGGGGGGGGGTTCATGAGGATCTTTGTCTCTTGCGGTTAGATCGTGTTCACTTTTTATCTGCGGTGATTAGGTTAACGTCTTTTGCCACCACGAAGGTGATTTCAAAGACTGGGCACCAAAATAGGTCCGAACAACAACGTTTGCCTTCATCGGGGTTCGAAGCCAAGACTTTTACGATCGAGAGTCTTTCTCTTGGTGGTTTAGAGCGGTATACCCCGTTGCTCTACAATGTGCGGGCATTGAGAGAGAGAGAGAGAGAGAGAGAGAGAGAGAGAGAGAGAGAGAGAGAGAGAGAGAGAGAGAGAGAGAGAGAGAGAGAGAGAGAGATGCCAAACTAGCAAACTGTCGACAAAAAAAAAAAAAAAAAAAAAATCTTTGCGCTGTTTCTCTTTCCTCGCCTCAAAAACCAAAAGAAATTAGTGCTCACAGCAAACAGAACCAGATGCTTATGACCCACAAAGTCCCTTCTATATGAGAGCTGTCTTTGCTGTCAAGGGTCTCTACCTTTTGTCTTTGACATGATTTTGATGTTGAAATATCTCATTCTGAAAAAAACCTCGGAAATGTGCCAATGCGTCATAGTGAACGCTAGAAGGCGCGCGCAGTGCATTCGCGTCATTGGTTTGTCAAACGTCATTTGTCATGACGTATTTTTTTGTTTTTACGTAATTTTATATTTAACGTGATATGAGACTCGCTTTCGCTTCAAGACTTGGGAAAATGGTGACAAAACTAGAATTTCACGGTACAATTTCAGTTTTGTGTGAAATCGGGTTGACTTTACCTAGCTACATGCTACACTAAGTACACCTGCATGCTCTTCTGAAAGCGCGTCGATGTGTGTGTATGCGTGTGCGTGTGCGTGAGTGCATGCGCGCGCTCCAAACAACTTCAAGCTGCATAGATGTTCATGCTTCGCGCTAAATGTACGTTCAGCAGCGAGGTTAGCGTAACTAGACATGACGTAATTTTTATATTGTTACTTCAATTGTTAGAGGTTTAACCTGCCCGCCTTTGACATCATGGACATGTTATTAAATTCGCCCCGCCGCGACCCGTCCTAAAAAGTCCCTTCTATAAATAGAAGGGACTTAACAAAAGCGATGTTTTAACAGGATCTGTGTTTCCGTGTAGGTTTCAGGTTTCCGCGCGTGCTTTTGAAGTTATTTGAAGAAAACAACATTTAGCTGCAAGAATATAGCTCCTGAGTATGAGGAGTATGAATATAGCTCCTTGAGTATGTGCATAACAAGGGCGGCAAAAGATCACAACTTCAAACACCAGGGGCGGATCCGGGGGGGGGGGGGCGAGGGGTCAAAGGGTTCCGGACCCCCCCCCCCCCCCACACACACACACACACACACCCACCCCCCCTCGACTAACATTTATTAAAAAAATGCTATGAGAAAGTCCTTTTTTTTTCGTCGTGTTCCCGCCCCCCCCCCCCACCTCCCCCAATTTTAACATTTTGGCGAGTTTTCACATATGCCCCCCCCCCCCCTTTCGTTGTTTGATATTCTAGAGAACGGTGAGAGTCTTCACACGAACGAGCCTTCTCTGCATCCACCCCCCGAACCCCTCCTCGCCCCCCTCCTCCCTCCCTCCCCCCTCCCCCCCTCCCCCCCCCCCCCCCCCCACTTCCGCTTTTCGATATTTCGGCCCCGGGAAGCAAGGTCTAGCATCGGGGAGGCCTTTTGGTAAAACGTTCCACTACTCGCCCCCTCCCCCTCTCGCCCCCCCCCCCTCGAGGTAACTGGTCCGCCCCTGAACACTGTGGAAAACCGAGAACACATGCGACCAAAAAAACAAAAAACAAAAAAATCGTCCCGTATGCTAAAACTTTTTTACTGGTCGCACTGCCTTTGTAAAGTTCAATAAAATTAGCATATGCCACTTTTTCTATTCACAAACCAGATAGGTGAGGCTAGCGCTGGAAGAATTGGTTTGTGTACACTTTTTCTATTGGAATGCACAGTGCAACTATATTTGTGTATCAGTAGTTAACCGCTTTACTGCCGAGGAAAATTGAACGTGATCGAACCGCAATAGGCATAGATCCTGTGGAGCCCCCGCGACAGCGGGGACTCATGAGGATCTATGCCTCTTGCTGAGACCACTTTGTGTCCATGTTCTTTGGACAACTGTGGCTTTCGGTCTTTAGGTGAACACAGATTTCATATACAAAATGTACGTCCGTTGGCAGGGAGGGGTTAAAAGGCGAAGCGGAAATAAACATGAATTGTTAACATCTTGACTGCCAATTAAAGTTGAACCTCAATCCAGCTGCAAGAGACACAGACCCTCATGGGCCCCCGCAGTTGCGGGGGATTATCAGGGTCTATGTCTCTTGCTGACACCACTTTGCATCCATGGTCCTCGGACGGTCGGGGATCCTCAGAGTTGAATTAATAACGAGTTCATTTATATAATCTGCGCCCTTGCGATGGCGGTGAAGGGGTAAGACGTACGAAAATACGACTAGCAAAGTGCTTCCTGAACACGGTTTTGTGCCGCGACCACATGGTGGGGGGGGGGGGGGGGGGGGGGAGGAAACCTAAGTTATGGCCAGAGTGCCATGCCCCTGCCTCGGATGGGCAATAGGATATCAACTTAGTATTCTATCTTCTTCTTCTTCTTCTTCTTCTTCTCGAACGCCGTCACACTTGGAGTTTGGCTCTCAAAATGAAATCTGCGGTCTTCTGTAGCACCTCCACAGGCCAGTATCCTATTATACGTACGAAACTCTTGCCATAGCTTCGGTTCTCTCCCCTTGTGCCGTGACCAAGCAAGCTAATAATGTCAGAAAATGCCACATTACATTTTTTATACCACGCATGATGTCATTTATGAGCAGGTCTAAAGTTCAGATTATCGGTTCAATAATCCCAGCCTCAGGCCAGGTGAACAAAATTCATCTGCAAGAGGTATAGAATCTCAAGGGTCCATACAGTAGCAGGGGCTCATGAGAATCTACGCTACTTGCTGGCATAGACAGTCTCTATTAACCCTTGATTGCCACTGACGCAGACCGCGTTTTTGCCGCAATCTTCTTTTAAATTCAACGCCAAAGCGACCAAACCATCCCAGCAACATGGATTCAAATTGATGTCAGCAAGAGGCATAAATCCTCACGAGTCCCGCTGTCTATATCTCTTGTGCTTAGGTCGTGGTCACTATTTCGCTGCAGTCAAAGGGTTATTAACATCTTCAGATCGAGTTTACGATTCAGATCGAAAAGAAATTAGATGGGATAAACCATAACCCACAAAGTCCCTTCTATATACGAGCTGTCTTCGCTGTCAAGGATCTATACCTATTGTCTTTGACTTGATTCTGATGTTCAAATATCTCCTTTTGAAAAAGCTTTGCAGATGTGCCAATGCGTCATAGTGAACTCTATAAGGGTCGCTCGCAGTGCATACGCGTCATTGGTTTGTCAAACGTCGTTTGTCATGACGGTTTGTGTGTGTGTGTGTGTGTGTGTGTGTGTGTGTGTGTGTGTGTGTGTGTGTGTGTGTGTGTGTGTGTTCTTACGTAATTTTATATTTTATATATGAGTTTCGCTTTCGCTTCAAGACTTGGGAAAATGGTGACAAAACTAAAATTTCAAGGTACAATTTCACTTTTGCTATCATTTGTGTGAAATCAGGTTGACTTTACCTAGCTACATGCTATAGGAAGTACACCTGCATTTACTTGTGAAAGCGCGTCGATGTGTGTGTATGCGTGTGCGTGAATGCATGCGCGTGCTGCAAACATCCTCAGGAGGCAGAGATGTTCATGCACCCTCCGGGCATTTGAGGATCTATGCCTCTTGGAGATGCGCGCATATGTGTCATTGATTTGTCATGACGTATTTTTTTGTTTTTATGTAATTTTATATTTAACGTGATGCGAGTTTCCCTTTCGAGTCAAGACTTGCAAAAATGATGACAAAACTAGGATTTCATGGTACAATTTCAATCTTGTTATCATTTGTGTGAAACCAGGTTGACTTTACCTAGCTACTTGCTATACTAAGTACACCTGCATGCTCTTCTGAAAGCGCGTCGATGTGTGTGTATATGTATGCATGTGCGTGTGCGTGAGTGCTTCAAACATCCTCAAGAGGCATAGATGTTCATGCGCCCTCCGGGAAGCAAGGTCTTTTGGAGATGTGCGCATATGAGAGAGAGAGAGAGAGAGAGAGAGAGAGAGAGAGAGAGAGAGAGCGAGAGAGAGAGAGAGAGAGAGAGAGAGAGAGAGAGAGCGAGCGAGCGAGATATGAGAGAGAGAGAGAGAGAGAGAGAGAGAGAGAGAGAGAGAGAGAGAGAGCGAGCGAGCGAGCGAGATATGAGAGAGAGAGAGAGAGAGAGAGAGAGAGAGAGAGAGAGAGAGAGAGAGAGAGAATTACGTCATATGTCTGCGTGGTGACGGAGTTGCTTCTTTTTTCGTCTCCGGCACTGTCTGACTTTCTCTAGAAGTGAAGGTTTTTTTTTTTTATTACTGTTTTAATTGTTTTCTGAAAACAATTAATTTTTACTAAATAAGTTGAAAGGATACAAAGCTGGCTAAAGAACTCATTCAATGTCTTTCTCCATACTATCTATTGCAAAAGTTCAAGTAAATATGACAAAATTGCGGACTCTAATCTGGGTCAACCGACTTCTTATAAACGGTTGTTTATGTCTTCAATGAGACATTCAATTACAATATGCTCGGAGGCTCTCTTAGCCACCCACTTAAGAAGTATTTCGCCAAGTTTCAAGCTTGTGTGTACAGAAATATCGGAGATTCTCTTGTTTACATACATACGCACAAACATACATACATACATACATACATACATACATATATACATACATACATACATACATACATACATACATACATACATACATACATACATACATACACATACATACAAACATACATTCGCGCCAAAATGTACGTTCAGCAGCGAGGTTAGCGTAATTAGACATGACGTAATTTTTATCTTGTTACTTCAATTGTTAAAGTTTTAGCCTGACCCGCCTTTTACATCATGGACATGCTATTGAATTCGCCCCACCGCGACCCGTCCTAAAATGTCCCTTCTATAAATAGAACGGACTTAAAAAGACCGACTTAACAATTTGCAAAATTGCCCGATCACTCAAAACGAAAATCGATTCAAAATGGAAAGAAGAGGTGGAAGACATCCCATATTTCTCCCTGTACTCGATTCTCCCCCCACCCCTAACCCCCCCCCCAACCCCCCCCCCCAACCCCCCACCCAACCCCCCACCCAGCCCCTTTCCCTTCTTCGATCCTCCCCCCACCCCACCCCCACCCCTCACGCCCCCCACCCCCACCCCCACACCCGTCCCCTATTCTCCTTCTAGTAGCAAAACGTCGTTGGGCTCACGGCGGCCGCAGTGGGCCCGTGCACGGCCGTGCGCGGGCCCACTGCGGCCGTCGTGAGCCCGAGGACCTTCGCTTACTGTTCCTCCCCTCTCCACCGCCCATCCCTGGGCTCTTTAGGTCAGTAGAACACAGTCAGGTCCAAATGCTCAGAATTACGGAAAGCGGAGTAGCAAAAAAAAAACACAAGATGAGGATTTCATCCCAAAGACTACCGTATTGTTTGGAGCTCAGATGCGTTTATCTTTTAGGAACATTCAGAGTTGTTCATATTTTTAGGCTTATAATGCTGATCCATTTCTCTCCTCTCTAAGCCAACCTCTGATCAACACACACACGTCGGCGCACACAAATAAAGACGGACACACGGCGCGTTCCGTCATTAGCACGCTCTGTGGGCTCGTGTTGCGACAGGAATCCATCTCCTTCTACTCTAATCCCCCCCCCCCCTTCTGATCCACACACACACACTGGCACACATAAATAAAGACGGGCACAAGGTGAGTCCCGCCATTCGTAAGCTTTGTGGTCTTGCGTATCATAGCTATATTCTGAAGAGGAATAATAGCACGAGCAGCGAAATGACGTCACTTCAAATTTCACGTCATGGCATCATTAGTCCCGCGACGCCGTGTTCATAGTGAGGGCTCGATCTTATACGTCACTCATCGCAGTACTAACATTTGACGTATCAGAGGATCAACTTTGCAGTTTTCTTGCTGATTTTCATGCTTAGAGCTTAGAGGTCACCTAATCCTACTCCAGGGCCGGGACAAATAACAGGCTTATGCAAACACTGTTTATGAAAAATCATGCGGGTATTAATGAGAAGATAGCTTTTTTAGTAAAAGAAAAATTAATGTTATGTTAACTGTTTTACAAATGACTCCGAAAAAGTGCTGCAAAAAATTGTCTGATTTTCACACCTAGGGCATACAGGTCACAATTCACCTAATCGTACCCGACAGCCGAGACAAACTGTAGGCTTATGTAAATACCGCGCATGAAAAATCATGCGAACACTAATGAGAAGATTGAGGGTGTTTTTTTCCGTAAAAAAAGACTCAATTGTTTTAACCCATATAATTCGTGAAATTAATCCAAAAAAGTGAAAATATATCCTTTCAAAACATATTTAATTATCACTCAAAATGTTCTGGAGGTACACTGCTGGTTAACGAACTCAATCAATACCTCCATTTTATCTTGCTATATGCAAAATATCTAGTAAAAATAAGAAAAATTACGGACTCCAGTGTGGATCAACCGGTTTTTGTAAAACGGTCATTTTCTCGCCAGTAAACATCTTAATTAAAAAAATCGAAAAAGTTTGAAAGGTCTCGAGTTAACTCTTTTATGGACAGTATCCTAAAATTTCAAGCTTGTCCGTCCTCAAACACGGGCTCTAGTCGCTGTCACACACACACACACACACACACACACACACACACACACACACACACACACACACACACACACACACACACACACACACACAACACACACACACACACACGCACGCACACACACACACACACACATGCACACACACACACCACACAGACACACACACATACACACACACACACACACAGACGCGCGCGCGCGCGCGCGCGCACACACACACACACACGCGGCGCTTTGGTGCCAAAAAGACGTTTTCTAGCAAGATTTACGTAGCTAGACGTGACGTCATTTTACCTTGTTACTTCTTTGCCAGAATTTCTGGGGACCTGGGTGGCTCGGTGGTTGAGCATTTGACACGAAAGGTCATGGGTTCGAACCCAGCTGGGTTCAAAATTAGTACAGATCTCTTTTCGGTGTCTTTGAAATCACCTTTGTGGTGGACGAAAGACGTTAAGCCCTAAACGTTTAACTTTTTTTTTTCTTGCCAGAATTTGTGCCCTGCACGCCAAAAACGTCATGTGCATGCTCCGGAATGCGCTCCGACCAGCCCCATTTCAAAGTCTACCGTATTTTCAATACGGTAGACAAAAAAGAAATTATTTTCTTTCATTTATTTAATTTTGTCTTTCCTCTACTGACTAAAAAAATAAAGTCTACGTACTTAGTCTTGTGTCCACGATGAAAGGATTTAAAAGAGAGGGCAACTGTGAAGGCAAACGGCAGTAAGTCCATTTTTGAGAAAAGCAAAATTACTATGTTATTATAATAAAAAAAATCTCTCTTTTCACAAAAATGGACCTGAGACCATTTACCTTATTAACTCATTCTACCCCTGACACACCACGACAAGATATGAATCGACCATGATATTTCAAGGGTGATGCCAGAATAGCTTGGCTTGTGGGCGCCAAGCTATTCTAGCATCATCACCCTTCAACTATCATGGCCGATCTGTGTTCTGCACTGCAATGCAGTCTTCAGAGGACTAAGGGCAAAATTTGGTGATTTCGGTCTTAGGGTACAATGAGTTAATTTTATTGATAATTTTAATGATGATATTAATTTTGTGAAAAGCAAAATTTGTACTGCATTACAACAACAACAACAATCTCGCTTTAAAAAATGGACTGGCTATTATTTTTTTTTCACGGGGAATTTAAATAAGTATAATTATTGGCGTTTGGTGCTGACTCAGCAATGTGAAAAGCTGAAAAGACGAATTGTCGGGGCAGCCAGACCTCGCCATCGATTGCACTTGGTGAAAGAGAAAAACACGATCTGACCAGCAAAGCCCACCCTACGGCAGAATTAGTAAACAATACACAGGCATCTGACGTAGATGTCCAGAAAAAAGATGAGTATGCCTTGGAACGCAAAGGACATTAATCCGTGTTTGTGAAAGAGCGATCATTACAAAGTATCACAATGGAAATCACTTTTCACAAGTATAAATTTACTGTCCTTTGACTTCACACAGCAGCGTGTTCCCAGAGAAACGCGTGCAAAGAAAAGATAAATCAGTAGGAAAAAAAAGTCAAAAAATAAACTTAACACTTTCTGTCCCAGGACCGAAATCCCCAGATTGTGAAGTGACCATCTGAAGGACTGTATTGCAATTCTAGAGACAAGTCGAGCATGATAGTTCAAGGGTGGTGCCAGATTAGCTTGGCGCCTATGGACGCCAAGCTATTGTGGCACCACATTTGAACTATCATGTTCGATCTATGTCTTGCAGTGGTGTGTCGGAGCTAACTGAGTTAAAGAAAATTTGAAATAAACGGGTGGGGGGGGGGGGGGGGAGCTAATTTCTTATCTCACAGGAATCAAGTTGCCCTGGATTAAAATGTTTTGATTCTATACGTGTATTCATATTTTTGGTTGGTCTGTGATTCTGAATCTTACGAGTTCAAGGGCGGACCTTGAGAGCTACAGTAGTCCAGGTGCGGACCTTGAGAGGATGGTTTACAGTAGTTTCGCCCCCCCCCCCCCTCCACTGACGAAAAACAAAAATTTTAAAAAGTCTCAAATTCCCTTCTGCCCTACACCCCCACCATCCGCCTCTGCCCCCCCCCCCCCTCCGTCTCTCCCAATCTAAACCCTCCCCCCCCCCTCCTCTCTTCTCATCCCCCTTTGCCCTCTTCACCTCCCCCGGCTGACTGACGTTTGGGCTAGTGATCTACTCCCAGTAGCTAAACGTCTTCAGGCCCTCGACGGCCGGAGTGGGCCCGATAACCTTTGCTTGCTGGGACCGCCCTCTTTACGTTTTTCGGCCTCTAGGGAGCCCCCCCCCCTCCCCCCTTTCCCCTCTTACAGAATCCTGTGACCACGGTCTACCCTTTCTGTATGTTTTAAGTCAATTGACCCAAAGCAAAATTTGACCCCTCCCCTCCCCCCTCCCCCTTCCCCATCGAAAGGTAACTGATCCGCCACTCTTTCAGATCTGAACACTATCCCATGAGATCAATTTGACCATGATAGTTCAAAGGTGGTGCCAGAACAGCTTGGCGCCTAGAGGCGCCAAGCTGTTCTGACACCACCCTTGAGCGATGAATGCCTATCGAGTTTCTGAACAGCAATATTAAATCAATTGTGTTGTACAAATTGTCCTTTTTAAGCGTTTTTTTTTTCTTCTTTGTGGTAATTGTTTTCGAAATATACAGCCTATGTAGAACAACTCACCAATCTGGAAAAAAAAAAAAAAACTCCAGCGCCAGGATTTAATGGGTTAATGTGTCAATGTGACTCACGCAGACGAGCTAACGAAGCGTTCGGCCTACAGTAAACTAATCCTATTGCCGCTGACCCACTTTCGCTAATCGGAGTTTTTGAGTCCAAAGCTCCGTCTAGGCCGTTAATGCGTCCCACGGGCATTAACCCAATTAAAAGGGGCGACAATTAAAAAAAAAAGTTTCAATAGGCGAGGTCTGCTTTTACAGCCCTTGAAACGACAGTTCACGAAAGTTTACAATCGAACGCGATTTCACGAGAGATAACAATAAAAGGTGTTTTTTTTTTTAGACAGTTTACATTCAAACAAGATTTAGTAAGAGTTTAAATGAGAAAGAAAGATCCGTGATCTGGCTTACTTTTCCAATCAGGTCAATTCAATTTATTTCGTTCAAGGTGCTGCCTTTGTGCTCAGAGAACCGCCCATACCAAGTCCGAATCAGAGAAGTCTCCGAAATTGTGCTTTCGAAGTCATTGTCTACTCAACGTCAAAGATCCCCAGCTGTCCAAGGAACATGGATACAAAGTGCTTTTATCAAGAGGCATAGATCCGCATGAGCCCTCGCAGTCGCGTGGGCTCAAGAGGATCTATGCCTCTTGCAGTTGGATCGTGTTCGCGTTTTCTCCGGAACTACGCGTCTTTTCCGGCGAGCAGCATCATCAGTAGCAGCCAAGGGGCCAAGACGATGATTCCCTTTCATGACTGGAATACATGTTGACAGGCCTCTAAAGTACACTCTATATTATTATATATGCTGGGCTATGGGGCTTAACCCCTTCAGCACCAGTGGACGCAGATCGCGCTGCTGAAATCATGGTCAGAGATTTTCAGCCATCATAGGAACTTGGATACGAATTTGTTTCAACAAGAGGCATAAAGTCTCACGAGCCCTCATGGTACAGGTGAACGAATGGGAAGGAAATCAGTCGCCCTGTTACACTTTCTGAAATAACTTCTGCAATTGTTGCTAATTTTGGTTTGAGATCTTAACAAGTACATCCGATTGTACATCAGCGGATCAGACTTGCAGATTCCTCTTGCACGCAAACCAGATATGTGAGGCTAGCGCTGGTAGAACAGTATAAATAACAAGGGGAATTACTTAGCGCTGGACATACAAACGGTTAGATCCCCTGCAGGGGATCTGACCATTTGTATGTCCAGCGCTGAGTAATTCCCATTAGTATGTGTTTGATTCCTTTTGCTGACACCACTTTCGGTGCGCGTTCCCGGGAAATCTAGGGGGGGGGGGGGGGTGGAGGGGGGGGGAGGGTTGCGTTGAATCAACGAAGACTGCAGACACACAGTCCGCGTCAAATGGCACCGTACGGGTTAATATCAGTTTAGTCGAGGAAATGGGAGGTGTGATTTGGGGGGTGGAGGGTGGGGGGATGTCGGGGGGAACTGCTATCAAACAGGTTGTATGACTAATCTAATCGTAAATGAGCGTGTACGTAATAGCTGATGGACCGTATAGATTTATTATGGAAGTTAAATCGACGAACAATAAAGCAGGAGTCATAAACAGGATACAGCAGGTGTTTCGATGAAGTCAGGTGTCACTGGATAAACTCAGTGGTCTCACCTGGCCAACACAGGCCATTGGTATCGCCTTCCCTAGATACACGGAAATACTGGCTGAATCCCGTTAGCACTACGTATCGCGAGCACTACGTGTCGATAGAACAACTTGTGTTGTAACCCTTTGGCTGTTAATTGGTAAAGCTTTTGTTTAGATGATTCCTGTAGGATCATCGTGACAATGAGCGCTACCAACAACCAAAGGGTTAAAACGTCCTGTCAATAGAACAATTGCACATAACACTACGTTCGATAGCAGAACGGCGACACGCAGTGCTAGCGACACTGACTTAGAGCGACAGCGATCGTAGTGCTGTTGAAACATAGTTCTTTTGATACTTAGTGCTAGTGATAAGCACCCCTTTTCACCTGTGAGAGACGTGGATTTTCATGTGTCCCACTATCGTGGCACCACCCTTGAACTGTCCTGCTCGACCTCACTCATGAAATGCTATTATTATATGTAGGCCTTGTAGCAACTCACCATTTCACCAAGTTCTTCCAGCAGCAGCTATCAAGCTCGAGAACGCATGTTGTCACACAACAACCAATAAGCAAAAGGTCCTCGGGTCGACGTCAGCCGTAGCTGGCCCGCGCACGGCCGTGCGCGGGCCAGCTACGGCTGACGTCGGCCTGAGGACCTTTTGCACACCAAACTATAAACAAAGTCCATAAACTATCGCAGGAAACCTGCTCAAATCAGGCATAGATCAGTAGATCACCAAAGGCCGCCCTTGCAGCACTGCGGAAGACCCGTACAAATATTTCTCTCTTAGCCCCGCTTTTATATCTGTGGTTATTTGTACCGCAAGGGGCTGTCCTCCGCTGTCAGTGTACACTTGATCACCAAGCGCCCTCCCACAGCCATTGCAGGTGCCTCAGAAGAATACGTCTGTCGCGGCCTCTTCCACAGCTGTTTGTCTTCAAGTGCAGGACACAGCCGAGTGCGCGCTTGACGATGACCTCGAGGATGACAAGGGGGAAAGTCAAGTACCGATTCTGGTTGGAGTGTCGTTGTGAACCTACTTTGAGTACTTCAGCACAATCACGGTCATCCTGACAAGAGCGGTGCAATAAAGCTGCTTCATAATCATTCTCTCTCCGTTCGGGAAAATGCACTCGCAGGTGAACCAGTGCAGTGGTGGTAGAAACACACTTGGGGTCAGTGAGGGCAACAGATTAACCCGCTCAGTGGCGAAAAGATTTGAACAACCACCCAACTGCAAGAGGTATAGATCTAAACCTCTTGCTGACACCACTTTGAAGCTATGTTCCTTGGACAGCTACGTTTTGTTTGTTTGTTTTTGGATGAATCAATGAAGATTGCACAAACACAGTCTATGTCAGCCGCTGGTACTGATCGGGTTAAATCAATCAATAATGAAAAAGAATCACTGTGATGCTTCGATGTAACATTGACATTTACAAAACAGAAACACGCCTAGAATAACCTGGACCACGGATAGAAAAAGAAAAACACGATTCAGAATAGCAAGGACAAAACTTTTGTCTTTGTTTCACTCTTAGCTAGCTTTGCTGTTTCCTCATTTCAGGCTTTGGGTGCGGAAAGTGCGCTCACTATTTGGTACAAAGAGGTCTCGCTACTCTTCGTTTGAACAATGAAAGCAAACAAAAGAGATTTAAAAAATAAAACAATAGAAACAAAACAAAAGAAAAAAATCAAAATAACAAACCAAACAAAAACAAAACAAAACAAACAAATCATAAAAGAAAACAAGAAGAATACTGTTACGTGTAGAGTTGTGGTCGTAGTATGATATCACTACAGACGGCACGCACGTAAGGTTCTTTTAAAGAAACTTCATTCATCTGCAACCCGTCACATGTGGCTTAAGGTTGTAGACAACACTGGAGTAACAGTTCCAACAATATTTTATTGCAGCGATGCGATCTTCACACAATGCGTTCACAAATGCACCAACACTGGTACAACTGATGTCTGCGCTGCAAAATGTCTACACTTTGACACAATGCGTCTCTCATACAATGTACATCACCGCGGACACTGCATAACTCCGTCATGACAATGAAGCACGATACCTTGCGTAGCTCTCTCAATGTCAATGTGCTTACGATACACTGCTGTTACATGATCGCAATTTTACAACTGAACAATGTACACACTTGCTTCCTAGCACGATCTTTTATAGTGGTATGCTTTCCAGAATAATCGAGCAAATTCGTACAACACAACCAATCAGAACAAAATACGTAACTAAAACTCATAAATATTAATGAGAAAAATCAGTTACACCAGAATGATCTACAAAAATCTGGCTGCTATTTCCAGCCCGCTATGTTAAGAAATCCCCGCGCGTTACGACGTCACACAAAAGTATGCCAGACAGGTCACGACCTTGCCCGCATCCTCTGGAAAGTACACGACTATTCTTAACATAATACTGACCGCTAACTTCACGCGCACAGAAAACAACTATGAGTATTCGAGCGGCTTTCCGAACTTTCTGGAATCAACTCCGTGTGTCAAAACAATAAATTCGGCTCTCTGTGTGAACGAAAGTGAAACTTACTGAAAACGTACGTGATTCGTAATCATGATAGCTCAAATAAACATCGGATCGCTACTGACCTACGATCAACACATGCACGCTCTCACAGAACACAACCACAATCGTAACAAATACAAACCATACAGCCTATCTTGCATGGTTTAGAAACACAGACACAGTGAGCAAAGTTGTGCTGGCCTGAGACTATTCGGCTCCCTTTCTGTAATGCGGACACTAACAGCAGTCCAGTGAACACATACTTCTTTTTTTTTTTACCATGCGTTGGGGTGGGGGGGGGGGGGAGCAGAGACATTGACAATGACAATAACAATGATCCTTTATTTGACAACGGTAAAAGTTTTGTTAGTAACAACCATTTTTCGAACTTGCCGTTGCTAATCTACTGATTAATTACTATCGCACTAATTATTTCTACTACTGAACAGGAAAAAAAAAAATACTTGACAAGCACAAGCCAATAGAGAAGAAACATGTAAGGGGGAAGTGACATATGAATCATCAGCTTTACTGGTAACACATAATCACATGTTGTGAGGTTTAATTAAAGTAATGTTATAGGAATACACGAAGCCTAATACGCATACATACGCATGCACGTTTCCGCACGCCACTCTCTGTCTCTAACATACAAGTACGCACACGCACGCACGACGTACGGCGTACACACACACGCACGCAAGTACGTACACACACACACACACACACACACACACACACACACACACACACACACACACACACACACACACACACATGCACACGCGTGCTCGCTCGCGCGGCTTAGGGCGTTAAGTCAGTCATTCATATGAATAGTTGGCTACACACAAGCTGTACTGAATAAAACTGAGTCATCGAAAAATGGGATATATGCAGTTAATGAGTCTAATCAGAATAGCAGTGGGCAGTGGGCAGATGTTCACATCTGCACGGGACATAGACGACCCCGCCCTCCACGAGTCGCCTGCTGCCTTGCAGGCCTGGCCGCTTGGCTGCGGAAAGGCTAAGGGAGGAAACCCCTGACATCAAAGCCTCCGTGTCTCCGGGGAAGGCTTTTGAGCCAGAGACTAGGACAAGGACAGTCTGATATAAAACCTACGACCCGAGGACCTCGATGCCATCGTCCCAGCTTGCTAGGCCATGGCAGATGAACCAAGGGTTTAAAGGGTGGGGCCAGTACTGCGCACACTGCACTCCACCAAAAAGCTCCACCGCGCAGGCTTTAGGAAACGTCCACGGACCATGACACTGACCATTCCAATTTCTGTAGCGACGGGCGAGGGGCGAAACGGCAGGTGAAAGATGTCACTGGAAGCCGCAGTCTCAAACCTGCATGCAGGCGGTTCAGGATATTGGTCGCCTGATGTTGACCTGGGGATGACAACATCACTCGTCACACCCTGAACGACCAAGCAGCCTTCTCTAGGGACAGCACTGCTTGCTCCACACGGAGAGGGGCCTAGAAAAGGTGGCCTAACCAAAGCTCGTCCCCTCGCAACCCCAGTTGGCTAGCCGCGGTCAACGGGCATCTTCTCCTGCGGTCAAAAAACAAGAAAGAATAACGGATCCACTCTCATGACGACCACGACCGGACTCAACGTAGCATGCTGGAACGTCCGAACCATGCTCGACAAAGCAGACAGCGGACGCCCTGAACGTCGCTCCGCCCTCATTGCCCATGAATTGCGGAGGTTAAACATCAACATCGCCGCGCTCAGCGAAGTACGCCTTCCGGACGAAGGCAGCCTCCAAGAACTTGGTGCTGGGTACACCCTCTACTGGTCAGGCAGGCCTGCATCAGAAAGACGGCTCTCAGGCGTGGGTTTCATGGTCAAGACATCCATTGCGACTAAGCTGGAAAACCTACCAACGGGCCACTCAGACCGCATCATGTCCATGCGCCTCCCACTGAGACACCAGCAACACGTCACCCTTCTCAGTGTGTACTCCCCAACCCTCCTGGCAGAGCCTGCTGAAAAGGACAAGTTTTACACTGACCTGCGCAGCCTCCTACAGAGTACCCCTGCAGACGACAAAGTCATCATCCTTGGCGACTTCAACGCCAGAGTGGGCCAGGACTCTGAAGCCTGGAAAGGAGTCCTCGGCAAGCATGGCGTGGGGAACTGCAATGACAATGGCCGCCTACTGTTGGAGTTCTGTGCGGAGCAGCAACTGGTCATCACCAACACTACTTTTCAGCAAAAGGACAGTCGAAAGACCACCTGGATGCATCCTCGCTCCAAACACTGGCACCTTATCGACTATGTCCTAGTGCGTCAGAGGGACCGCAGTGACGTCCTCCTCACCAGAGTGATGCCAAGCGCAGAGTGCCACACTGACCACCGCCTTGTCCGCTGCAAACTCAGGCTCCACTTCAAGCCAAAACCCAAGAAATGGGGGGCCCCCCAAGAAAAAGCTTGATGTTGCCAGCCTTCAGCGTGACGATGTGAAAGCTGCCTTTCAGACAGATTTACAGCGCAGGCTCAAAGACACAGCGGACCCAGTAGACTCCTCCCCTGAAACACTTTGGGAACAACTGAAAACTGCTATTGCAAAATCCTCTGCAGAAGTCTTGGGTTTCGCCAGAAAGAAGAACAAAGACTGGTTTGACGAAAACGATGTAGAGATCCAGGAACACCTAGCAAAAAAAAAAGAGCCGCCCATCAGGCCCACCTAGCCCAGCCTTCCTGCCCTGTGAAGAAGTCTGCCTTCCGCCTCGTCTGCAGCAGTCTCCAGCGCAAGCTCAGAGATCTCCAGGATGAGTGGTGGACCAGACTTGCACAGAGGACCCAGCTTTGCGCTGACAATGGTGACTACAGGGGCTTCTACGAAGCACTGAAAGCAGTGTATGGCCCCAGGCACCTGGTACAAAGTCCCCTGCGAAGCGCGAATGGCCAGGCACTCCTCACAGATAATACCTCCATCTTGAACCGCTGGTCGGAATACTTTCAGAGCCTCTTCAGCGCTGAGCGCACTGTTCAAGAAGCAGTCGTCCTACAAATCCCACACCTCCCAGTAAAGGTTGAATTGGACGAACCGCCCACCGCTGAAGAGACCCTCACAGCCATCCACCAGCTCAAGAGTGGCAAAGCAGCAGGCATTGATGGAATACCGCCAGAGATCTGGAAACATGGAGGCACAGCACTGCACAACAAGCTCCATGACCTCTTTCTCTGCTGCTGGGAGGAAGGAACACTACCAAAAGATCTCCGTGATGCAGTCGTCATCACCCTGTACAAGAACAAAGGCGAGAAGTCTGACTGTTCCAACTATCGGGGAATTACCCTGCTATCCATTGCTGGGAAAATCCTTGCAAGGCTGCTCCTGAATCGGCTGGTACCTGCCATCGCTGAAGACCAACTCCCAGAGGGCCAGTGTGGCTTCAGAGCAAACAGGAGCACCACCGATATGGTCTTTGTGCTGAGACAGCTACAGGAGAAGTGCCGCGAGCAGAACAAAGGGCTGTACGTAACATTTGTCGACCTAACAAAAGCGTTCGACACTGTGAGCAGGCAAGGCATGTGGCAGATCCTGGAGCGACTTGGCTGTCCCCCAAAGTTCCTCAACATGATTGTCCAGCTACACGAGGACCAGCAAGGCCAGGTCAGACTCAACAATGACCTCTCAGAACCATTCCTTATTCTCAACGGCGTAAAGCAGGGCTGCGTGCTGGCACCGAACCTCTTCACCATCTTTTTTAGCATGATGTTGAAGCAGGCCACAGTGGACCTCGATGATGACGATGCAGTGTACATCAGGTATCGTCTCGATGGCAGCCTGTTCAACCTCAGACGACTGCAGGCCCACACGAAAACCCTAGACCAACTGATTCGTGAGCTGCTTTTTGCTGATGATGCTGCCCTCGTTGCACACACAGAGAGAGCCCTGCAGCGCATCACGTCTTGCTTCGCAGATGTTGCCCAGCTCTTTGGACTCGAGGTCAGTCTGAAAAAGACAGAGGTCCTCCATCAGCCGGCACCCAAGACAGTGTATCACCCTCCTCACATCACCATTGGCGAGTCTGAACTAAAGTCAGTGCACCAGTTTACTTACCTTGGCTGCATTATCACGTCGGATGCCAAGCTGGACAAGGAACTTGACAGCAGGCTGGCAAAAGCGAACAGCGCTTTCGGGCGACTTTTCAAGCGGGTGTGGCACAATCAACAGCTGAAAACAGGCACCAAGATCAGCGTGTACAGAGCTGTGGTCCTCACCACCCTGCTGTATGGTTCCGAGTCCTGGGCCCTCTACCGCAGCCAACTACGACTCCTCGAACGCTTCCACCAGCGCTGCCTGCGTACCATCCTGGGCATTCACTGGAGTGACTATGTCACCAACGTCGAGGTCCTTGGACAGGCTGAAGCTGTGAGCATCGAGGCTTTGCTGCTGCGGACACAGCTCCGCTGGGCGGGGCATGTCTCCAGGATGGAGGATCATCGCCTACCAAAGATCACCCTGTTCGGCGAGCTTGCTACTGGACACCGTGACAGAGGGGCACCAAAGAAGAGATACAAAGACTGTCTCAAGAGGTCACTTAGTGCCTGCCAAATCGACCACCACCAGTGGTCTTCGCTTGCTGCGGACCGTGACACCTGGCGCTCCACCATTTACAAGGCAGCTGTCTCCTTTGAGGACTCTCACAGAGCTAGCCTTAAGGACAAGCGGCTCAGGAGAAAAAACAGAGATGCCGCCGCTCAGAACCCTGGCCATACCTTCCCCTGCAGCCACTGCGGTCGAACCTGCCTGTCTCGGATTGGCCTCCGCAGCCACGAACAAGCCTGCAGACGTCGTGGGCAACTCCTATAAAATCTTCGTTCGCGAAGTCAAGCCAAGCCTCAGAATAGCATTTTCAATATGTGCACAGTCACGGCGGTGCTGCTGACAAAATAAAAAGTACTTGATGAGGCTGTCTTTAAACGAGGAGAAGCCGTAGCTGATGTCGTGACGTTTCTAGGCAAAGCATTTCAACGGCTAGAGCCACAGAACGTTAAACTCGTTTTATAGAGTTCAATTTTAGGTCGCGGCACAATAAGGGATTTTCTTGATATGTTGATGACTGGGCGGTAAATAGCGTTGTAATAATATCGGGGTAATGGGTAGACCATCGAAAACCGATGATGTCGTCATTGTGCATGACTTCTATTTGTGGGTGCGGGTGTGGCTGGCCAAGCCAATCCTGGAGCCATACCTGCGAGGGCAATGGGGGCACTGGGGAGAGTCGACGCTGTCTTTCTGCGAGCTCTGGCAATGGTGATCCGTTCGCGCCGATTGTGTTCAAAGAGCGTGCAGACTTTCCTGGTGGCGGCACGCCAGCCAGATCTGTCTTGTGCTTGTGCTTCAAGTTCCTTTACCGGGAAGACGCAGTACTTGAGGCTGTCTCTTATGCAGTCTTTGAAGCGTTTCTTTGGCCGTCCTTGCTTCCTGTGGCCTTTTAAGAGTGCACCATACAGGAGTTGGCGTGGCATGCGAGAATCATCCATGCGTATGACATGACCTGTCCAGCTGAGTTGTGTCTTTAAAATCAAGGCTTCAACACTCACCTTGTCTTGCCATTTGATGCCCATGAGTGAGCGCAGGGATCTCATGTGGAAACGTTCAAGCTGCTTGAGGTGCTTTCTGTACAGCGTCCATGACTCACAGCCGTAGAGGAGGCTGGGGAAAACTAATGCCTTGTAGACTTTGATCTTGGTGGAGAGATTGACGTTGTTGTTATTCAACACACGAATGCGCAGACGACCCAGGGCTTGGCTGGCTTTGCTGATGCAAGCTGCGATTTCCTTGTCGATAGTACCGTCAGAAGAGATAATGCTCCCAAGGTACCTGAACTGGTCGACAGTCTTCAACTCGGTGCCTTCGATATACACTTTGGGTGGGGGGAGGGGGGGGGGTGTCTTGTGCCTGGGGCTGGTTGGTGCAGGACCTCGGTCTTGCTGAGACTGATGGTGAGGTCAAACAGTCGAGATGATTCCGAGAACCGAGAACCTGTTGACGATGGTCTGGAGGTCAGACTCCGTGTGCGCCATCAGCGCACAGTCATAGGCAAACAGCGCCTCAAGGATCAGTCTCTCGAAATATCGGGGTAGCTTATCGTTTAATGCCTTAAACATAACCATTCCCTTATTGTAAGTTAAATGATCTTTCAGGGGCAGAATTTTTAAGGCTGAAAATTTTTTATCAGTAGTTAAGCTGGGATTAGGGAGTATTAGTTTGACAGCTCTCCGATGTACTGAGTTCAATCTTTTCAGTTGGACATCGCTCGAACCATCCCACACAATAGAGGCCTAGTCTATATGTGATCTAATATGGGCGCTGAAGAACAGTTGATGTATCTCCATATCAGTTATGTGTTTAAGTTTTGCTAAAAGGTGCCGATTTTAGAGACAATTTTACAGACATTACTGATGTGTGGCTGCCAGCTAAGCTGGTTGTCCACCGTGACTCCTAGCAGGCGATGGTTAGTAACTTGGCTGATGGTTTTGCCTTGGAGGGACAGACTGAGTAGGGTAAAAAAAAAGACAGCAGATTAATAAAAGACATGTCCCACCCAGCTATGCATCCTGTCGTTCTGGTCGCGACGCCTATTGACATCCGAGCATAAAGTCAGAAATATGTGAAGCACTTGGGGGCGTTTCGATCGGTATTCGTAGTTATTAACTACAGGCTCCGATTTACTCATCAGGGAATCGGCCTACAATTCTCAGTCCATTCTTTTGTGTATTCCTCTGTGTTTCGCATTTTATTCCTGACGTCTGGACATGGTGATTCTTGTCAGTGTGGTCCATGCATGTAAATGTCGCTCCTGCTGACGTGGCATAATTGATATTAGTAAAGTATGATCGCTTTCAAATCCTTGCAAGATCCAGTTAGTTCAATTATGCTCTCAAGTCGGGATACGATTGTATCAACGCGTCTTCTTTTCACGGCGCTTGTGCGTGTCAAGTCAAGGGTCATTTCCTGCTCAGCGGGGCTTAACCGCGATAAGACGCCAGAAAGCGTTAGGAGTCTTCGTGCATGGACGCCTATTGTCGAGTGGAAGTCATATTCTTTGTTTATTAATTCGGTGTAGATGGTACTGACCGCAGTGTTGCCGTGGTGCATATCTAACAGTTGATGCTTTAAAAGCAGTTTAGTGTTGTAGTTACTGCTGCTGTTTTGGTGTGGCTGCAGGGTAACAAAAAGACAGGTCCCACCCAGGTATGCATCCTGTCGTTTTGGTCCCTTAGGCTAATAAAAGACAGGTCCCATCCAGGTTTGCATCCTGTCGTTTTGGTCCCTTAGGGTAATAATAAAAGACAGGTCCCACCCAGGTATGCTTCCTGTCTTTCTGGTCCCTAAAAGAGAGAGAGAGAGAGAGAGAGAGAGAGAGAGAGAGAGAGAGAGAGAGAGAGAGAGAGAGAGAGAGAGAGAGACAGACAGACAGACAGACAGACAGACAGACAGACAGAGACAGAGAGAGACAGAGACAGAGAGACAGAGAGAGAGACAGAAATTAAATGAAACTTTATTTTCCAAGGATAAAAGAATAGGTCACAGAGAGAGAGAGAGAGAGAGAGAGAGAGAGAGAGAGAGAGAGAGAGAGAGAGAGAGAGAGAGAGAGAGAGAGAGAGAGAGAGAGAGAGAGAGAGAGCCAATGCAAGGGAGAGAAAAGAGCACAATGAAGCTACCTAATTGTGCTTGATAGTGTCCCTTTGCTTGAAATTCTATATCTACAGTGGTCGCCGGTTTGTTTGGTTGTCCGTTAAAGGTCCGTACAGAGCGCGAACGCGAAATGGAACGCGGTTTTTCGTCCTGGAATATTTTAGTCATTTGTAGAGGAACCGTTCAAATAGAGTGCGAACGCGAACAATTTTTTGTTCGCGCGAACGACCGCCTTGATTGCCCCCAGAGCGAATTTTCCCAGAAGGTCGCGCGGCTTTTTTGCTATCAACCAATCAGCAGGTACTTCCCTTGCATCATTTCCACAAATAGAAACTTGTACGCCTGACCTGACAGGCAATGGACAAGACAGAAGCCATGATTCTTGAAATTGAGAAGAATCATGTACTGTATGACAAAGCCGAGACAAAGATTACAAAGACATCACGAAAAAAAGAAACATATGGAAAGCAATTGGACAGAGAGTCGGACTGACAGGTATGTGATTGAAATTAATTTTATTTTACCTGTGTCAACAATGTTATGGAACTGTAAGAAAAAATGTCTGCACGACTTTATTAATTAAATTTTATCTCTCACAGCAAAAGACGAGCCGCCTCGAAAGCCATCGACGGTTTTCCCCGTTCGGGTTCGCGCTCTATTTGAATGGCAAAACTGCTCAAAAGTCGCGTTCGCGTTCGTGTTCGCGTTGGACGCGTTCGCGCTCTGTATAAACGGACCTTAACGCTTTTTTTCCGATCATCTCGCCAAAAATCACTACAGACAACCAAAGAGTTAACCCCTTCGAGACTGACGTGCGGCGAACGAATACGCGGCAAATGCAGCTCGTTTTGAATGAGTCAAAACGCAACCGAGACGGTTACCGTAATACCAGCCTAAATCTCGTCTTCTACGGTATGCGCAAGATGGATCTCAGTTTTTCAGTTAACTCATACAAGGCGCCCCACATCAATAGCTGCGACACTTTCGCAGCTATTGATGAGGGTTCCTTTAATGAGTTTATTATGCTTTGTCTGTATCCTAAGAAAATGAATAAATTTGTGGTGCGCATTTAGTAACTTTTTGCAAAGCACGCACGTACCCACTGACCTACCCATCCTCACTCTCCCTCTCCCCCACACTGTGTGCGTGTGTGTGTGTGTGTGTGTGTGTGTGTGTGTGTGTGTGTGTGTGTGTGTGTGTGTGTGCGTGCGTGCGTGCGTGCATGTGTGCGTGCGCGAATGTAACCTTCAGCGACTTTGGAACTTATATCGGAATGTAACACAACTGACCTGTAAGTGTAGCCGCTTGTTGTGCTGTTAACATGTTTTTTTAATGTTGTTTTTAATGTTGTAGTTTAGCGCTGAAGGACAAACACGAAAAGAGGCCTGTGCGCCTATTGTCTTCATCTTTAGAAAATAAAGTTTCGTTTCAATTCAATTCAATTCTCTCTCTCTCTCTCTCTCTCTCTCTCTCTCTCTCTCTCTCTCTCTCTCTCTCTCTCTCTCTCTCTCTCTCTCTCTCTCTCTCTCTCTCTCTCTCTCTCTCTCTCTCTCTCTCTCTCACACACACACACACACACACACACACACACACACACACACACATACACACAACACTCATACACGCCCGCGCACACACACATAAACACACTCACTCACACAGTGACATACACGCACCCACGGCTGTACTAACAAACATAAGCAGCACTGCAAATCAGTACACACACTCATCACTGAACTGAATCAATCCTCAAAGCGATATATTTTGCTTTATGTAATAATTTATTTAATTTTTTAATTCCATCGTATACTGGAATCTGTCACAGGCCAAATTGGTGCACGCGGTCTGTAAAACCACTCACAATATGCTGCCGCTCACACTGCAAAGAGATACACACTGCGGGTTACTTTTAATTCATTCGCGACGAACGGCATCCGGATTATCCGGATGCCGATCGTCTCGAATGAGCTAATTCATGTGGCATATTGTGTCTATCACGTTGAGCTCGTGATCACGTTAAACTCACGCAAGACATCTTAACATTATAATTTTGAGACAATCATTACACTATGTAGCCGTGCTTGTCACAGTCCACAGATCCATTTATCAACAATCAGACAGTTAGCATATCAATCAATCAATCCATCCATCCATCCATCCATCCATCAATCAATCGGAGATATAGTAATACCTGGTGTTTTACATTCGGCTCCCTTGTATTTGCTGGAACAGGTACAAATGCACGTTTTGTAGTCCATGGTTCCGGCATTGTAGCACTGCTTGGTCCCACAGTCTGCACAGACAGAGACACACACACACACACACACACACACACACACACACACACACGCACGCACGCACGCACACACACACACACACACACACACACACACACACACACACACACACACACACACACACGCACACACATAATTATATATTGTAGGAAAATGTACCAGTTAACTCGGAACATCGGAATTTGACTTGAACGGACCTGGATACAATTTCGAGTGGATTAATTCTTTTTTTTTGTGTGTGTGGCTTATTTAAACGCACTTAAGCAAGCCCAGTTACATTATACGTACTTGGGACAGTGTGCATATAATATCCCTTTGGCTGTTCATAGCGTGTGCATTATAATATCCCTTTGGCTATCCATAGTGTTTTATGTTGAGGCGATTCCGGAAGGAATCACCTCAACACAAAACGTTATGGACAGATTACAAAGTAAAGTAGGCAACAGCACTGCCAGGGCAGAAAATTGTGCATTATCGACCAATGATCATAGATCGAGTTTGGTCAAAGCACAATCTTTTCATTTATTACTGCAATTTCAACTGCAACCCCTTCCCCCCTTTTAGTAGGTTGTCTCTTAGGGTGCATGGAAATTTAGCTCCAGATGGAGGCATGGAATGTAAGCCCCTGCAGATACCACAGTAAAATGTGGTTGTCTTTGCAGGTAGGCAGAAGTTCCTGCCTTCCACCTGTATGCCGAATGGTGTGCTGACGAGGTCGCCAAGACCGAAACAGCTGTCCACACCGGCTAAACAATCAGGACCCCATTGATCTAAATTTCCATGCATCAAGGGGCTGGAAATCAAGTGAAAATGCGATACGCCCCCCTTCAGAGGCAGGCGGGGGGAGGGGGGGGGGCTTCCATATTCTTTTTTGATGTGCTTTGACCAAACTCAATCTAAGATCATTGGTCGATAATGCACAATTCTCTCCCCTAACAGTGCTTTTACCAACTTTACTGTGTAAACTTCCTAAAATATTAGCACTGGCAGTCTCCCCTTTTCTTTTCATTTATTTTAACGTTATGGACAGCCACAGGGCGAAAATGGGCAAGCGACATCTTAAGCCGATAAATGTAAATTGCAAGCTGCCAACTACAAGCTGATGTGTGTGGCTGATGACTGATGTAACTGTAAATACAAACATCCAGTGGCTATGAAAACAAAGCATACTAACTGTGGGGGCACTTGCCACACATGTAGGGACAAGACAGCGGCACGTTGCTATATTTGAGGCAGAACTCGGGCGGCCACTGGTTGCCGGGACCACACACCCATGAGTCTTTAACTGGACAGTTCACTGAAAACCAAGACATTTGTTAACTCCTTCACTGCTGGTGGACGCAGATTGTGTTCCGGAAATTGTTGCTAATTGAACGCCAGACCAGCCGCCCGAAAAACATTAGATGCAAAGTGGTATCAGCAAGAGGCATAGATCCTCATGGGCCCCCGCAACTGCGGGGGCTCATGAGGATCTATGTCTCTTGCAGTTGGATTGTGTTCACATTTTCTTGGCAGTGAAGGGGACTACTAAAACCTATTAGCTAGTTTGTGATAAAAAAATCGTCATGTTAACGCTGTGGCGTTTCACTGAAAACCAAATAATCTATACTTCACACTGAATGGATGGCTGCTAAGGAAATGACCCACAACGAAAGTGACACACTGAAGAAAAACTAGAACATCAATTTTATATAATCTAATAATAATAATAATAATAATAATAATAATAATAAATAATGATAATAAATAATAGATAATTATATCTATTTGAAATAACCAAGAATCAAAGAAACACGCTTCAAAACAATTGACTAGGACAGCACATTTCGCTAACTTTTTCTCTAAAGCGTATTCTTTTTTTGTTGGTAAATATTTCACTCTCCAGACACCACGACAACATACAACGCAAGAGGAGCTTCCCTTTCACTGGATTTACTAAATTCACGGCCGCGAAACCGGAAGTATGTCCACACTGCAGGTGTTTCGACGAAAACAGTGGATTAAGAGCCCGGACAAACATGTGTGTTATATTTGTCGGTGCTTATAATCCAGTGTTTTTGTGTCAAACACGTTCACAATTTGACCTACTTCTCAGCGTCTGTCGCGCCCCATGATCGCGGTCTCATACACATCCCCAGTTGATAGACATCAGTGAGGTTTCCTTTGTAACGAACTACTCCCATCAACGAGCGACAGTGACGTCATGGCAGATAACCAGCTTGTACCATGTTATAAGCAAATACAAAACTCCACACACCTCCAAGAGGCATAGATGCTCATGAGCCCGGAGGGCTCACGAGGATCTATGCCTCTTGGAGATGCTTAGCGTGTTGTCTATGCGTATAGTTGAAGATGGTTTTCCGCCCTTACTTAGTTCTCGTTCGTTGTTGGGAGTTGTTCGACACTTGAAACACGAAACCCCACTATCATTTCAGGGTAGCCGCCGGCAGTGAACGTTTTCAGCTAAAGTGTATTCATCATTAACTCATTTGGCTGTCGGTAGAGCTTAATTGTCGTGATGATTCCTGCAAGAATGATCGCGACAAAAAAGCGCTGCCGACAGCCAAAGGGTTACATCTTGCTTACGTGTTTGGCAGGTGTCGCCAATGTAGAGAGACGTGCATTTACAAGTACAAGTTGCTTTGTCCAGAGTTCCGCCGTTCAGACACTTCTTGCCTCCGCAAACTGGAAAAAAAGATTGAGCATCTGCGGGTAATAGGCATTCGTTTGATCTGGACTCCGGAGCGTAAAGACTTTAAAACTGACCCTCGTAAACAGTTGATTTTGGGTCAGTCGGAAACTTTCTACCCAGTCACCAACGATCCGCGGGCCGACATCCGCCGCAGTGGACCCGCGCACGAATGTGCGCTGGCCCACTGCGGCCGACGTCGGCTCGATTTCCTTTGCTTACTGAGTAGACTTGGGGCATCCGGACACGTTTGGCCGCCACACACAATGACAAAAACACATGACGACAACAATGATGATTATGAAGATGATGTGATCGCCATTATTATCATCATCAATTATAATAATAGATCACCCAGTGAGCATTTGACTACTAATAGTCACATGCACATTGGACGGTCTATCCTTGCTATAAGACAAACGAAAGGGAAGAATGTTGTTCAGACAAACCTAATGCCGTGCACTCGGCGCCTTCAAAGTCCTTTGCACAGGTGCATGTACAGGTGCTATAGTCCATAGTTCCTGCATTGTAGCACTGTTTGGTTCCGCAGTCTGTACAAACACACACACACACACACACACACACACACACACACACACACACACACACATACACACACACACACACACACACGCACACGCATACACACACCACACAAACGCGCGCGCGCACACATACACACACACACACACACACACACACACACACACCACACGACATCACACAAACGCACACACACACGCACACATGAATAACAGATTTTTAATAATCAAAATCAATTAGGTATGTTTCTCATAAAATCATATATATCTGAAAAAATCAGATCTCATCTCTTCTGATATTGTTCTGTTCTGATCAGGTCTGGTCTTATCGTTAATCATAATCAATAATGTGATATATTACCAATGACACTTACTGTGCTTACAGATGCCACACATGTAGGGACAGGAATACGGCACGTTGCTGTACTTCTGGCAGTAGTCAGGCGGCCACTGGTTGCCGGGACCACACACCGACCCGTCCTTATAATTAGTTGGACAGTTCACTAAAACGCAAGAAATTTGTGTAAAGCGGTCCTCTTCAGTCAATAGAGGGTTAATAACTCACAATAAAATATTTCCTTTATAAATGTTCTGGGTATGCTTTTCAATAATGATGAACGAGAGGACTAAAATAAACTTGTTTTTAACCCTTTGGGTGTCGGTGGCGGTTTTAGTCGCGATGATTCCTACAGGAATCATCGCGACTAAAACCGCCACCGACACCCAAAGGGTAGGAACCATCATGACTAAAACCGCCACCGACACCCAAAGGGTTAATTTTGACGTGTGAATGTGGCTCCTCCATGCCCCGACAGGGGTAAAGGAAATAAAATCTTTTTACTCTGACTTTGACTTTTTGAAAAAAATGGAGGACCTTTTCTGCTTTTCTCTCCTTTGGTAGCGAGGATAGTTCTTCCGCTGTGCACAAAGGACAGTACATAACATGCCCACTTTGCGTCTACCTACCTACATGGACCGTGAAAGGAAGGGTAAAGAAGACCTATAAGTGACGCAAGGCAACATTGAGAACCCATTGTACTGGAGAGTTTTATCAATCAAAGCCCGCCCTGGAGAAGACGACATTGGTAAACCAGTTAACTCATTCTACCCCAAGACCGAAATCCCCACATTTTGCATGTTGTCCTCTGGAGACTGCAGTGCAGTACACGACACAGATCGACCATGATAGTTCAAGGGTGATGCCAGAATAGCTTGGCGCCCATAGGCGCCAATCTATTCTGGCATCACCCTTGAACTATCATGGTAGATCATCTCTTGCTGTGGTGTGTCTGGGGTAGAATGAGTTAAGCTAGTTAGCCAAACAGTGGTCATGTTAACCCTATGACTGTCGGTACATATAGCGCTTTTTTGTCGAAGTGATTCCCGTACAAACATAGACTTCTTTAAAATAAAGCTAACATGCATCTTTAACTCATTCAAGGCGCTCAGAATCCATAGCTGCGGGAAGTGTCGTATGGCATGGCATTGCCCTCAGCAACTCTATACGACGCTTCCGCAGCTACTGATACGGGGCGCCTTAAACGAGTGTATGTCGAAATGGTAAAGTTTGGGAGTAGTACCCAAAAGACTACAAATCAGTTCAAGAGACATATTAGCCGTTATAGTTCAAGGCATAGGCGCCAAGCAATTATGATATCACCCTTGAATTATCATGGTCGGTCGTCTCCTATGATGTGCACTCGGATGACGTCCTTACGAGAAAACGAACGGGTTCGATTTCTGCCCATAAAAATCATCGATGAACCTAAATGCACAATGAAGTCATTATTTACATGTCTGACAGGTGTCCCCGCTGTAGAGAGGTCCCTGGCAGCTACACAGACACGTGTTGATATTCAGGGTTCCGCCGTTAAGACACATCTTGCCTCCACAATCTGCACACACAGATTTAATACCGAGCAAGATTTGTTTCATAATTATACAAGCATTACCTCGAACGTCCTGCCGCAGAGATCATTGCATTTTCTATGTTGTGACGAGCTTTAGGTCAATGTAACAATTATTGCAAAACTCGTGGACATTCCTTCGATCCTCCTCGTGGTTTAATTGCGACAAAGGGTTTTGCTGACAAATTTCGTGGTGGCTGTTTTTGGAGAGTATGTATGACGGGTTATTACAAGTTTAAGATCGTTATATCCTTCCCCACACTTTTTCACATTCCTCAAATTTCTGGATAACTTTCTTCAACTGGAAACGTATTGTTTACTCACCACACAGTTTGCCCGTGGCGTCACATTTTGTGAGGCAGTCCGCACAGCTTGTTGTGGAGTTTCGGTAAGGAGTGCTCAGGCTCGTTTGCCTGTGAACAGGGACATACCAAAAAAACATAACGGGATTGCGCGGGGATGAACAGTTTTCCATGTGGCACACAGGCATGGAATGATTTTTGTGAAATGGACCATGTCTATAACACGGGCATTAATGGCTATTCCATACCACCCGTGTTCTAGACGTGATCGATTTTGCAAGCATAATCCTATGCCTGTGATGTGGCATTAGTTTTGCATTGACGACGACAATGCAACGCTATACGAAACTGTAGAACCATTGATGCGTGGCACCTTGAATGAGCTAACTAAGCTTATAATGTCACAAAGTTATTCGGTCAGAAGTAAAATAAAGGGCCTGCAGTACACTCAGCCCAATAATGAAATTTGGAGACAGGCCCAACGTATTACAGATAGCTGACAATACACGTTCCACTCTTATGAGTTACGAAGAAGAACAATATAAGGGTATTGTCAAAATTTGCCATTCAGCCTGTGGTAACTATTCACTGAGTATGGCATTACCAACCGTCTTTCTTTTACTTCCTCATACAATTCAAATGATGAGGAGGGGGGTCGAGGGGAGTTGGGGGGGGGGGGGGGTGTCAATGAAAACTTTCATTTTAGTAGATTCTTCTTTTCAATAAAAAGAAAACGTTAACCCTTTTCCTGTAGGAATCATCGCGACTAAAACCGCTACCGACACGCAAAGGGTTAATATCCAGATTTACACCTGTCGCTTTGACCCGAAAGCAGACTAAGTGAAGCCCGGTTTTATTGTAAACAGACGGCAATGGGACGACTGTGGCCGTCGTGAGCCTGATGCCGCTTACTGGGTCGTGATGGACTCCGCATTAATGAAGCTTTTGCATTACAATGTATAGAAAATACAAACTGCCATAATATATATTTACAACTTTCAATTCATTACAGTTATATTACCATTTTGGCGATAGATGTACCATCATTTACTGCATAACCTGTAAATAATGGTATGGGTGACAAACAAAATCCTACTTAAGCAGGAGCCTTTGAATTTACTACATTCGGTACTGTGTGTCCTATATTCACCAGCTTTCATATATAATTATGATTGCACTTGTAACGGGAGTTAGGACGAGAGTTGGGATAAAGTGGGTACTAGACTAAATTAAAAAAAAAGAAAGAAATGAGAGAGATGCAGACAATGATAGCAATAATTATGAAATAGGAAGAGGACCTGCACTTTTGCACTGCACGCAGTAACAATCAAAATTCAAAAATGCAGATAAGCTATTACACAGCTAAATTCCTTTTCTTGTGATTTTGATTTGCTAAATTTAATAAAATGGACCAGATCAGTATATGAAGTGCCAAGTATCATCACAAGGTACGAAGCCAAAGAGAAGGCAAACGGAAGTGGTTTAAGACAAATCTTAACATAGCAAAAGCAATGGCAGCGCTCGTGTCTTTCCCGGAGAGTCGTCTATGCGCATTGAGAGTCGTCTATTTACAGTCAGACCCAGTGCCGCAGACGTCATGTCTGAGCCGACTGACGCAGCCCACGGTCGTGCGCGGGCCAACGGCAACCGACGTCGGCCCGATGGAATTTTGCGCATTAGGGATGACGCACAAATGACCACTTGGTAAAATACACATATAATGGTCAGATCACAAGTCACTGGACCACCGTGTCCTTGTCTGTGCTTGCTCGCCTATTACATTTTCCCCCACAATCACTGTTCAGGTAGAACCAGTGTCGAAACCCCACCTTTATCCACTGGACCACTGGACTCAAATGCTGAGATTGACCGCGTCCGTGCAGGCTTAAATGTTTGACATTCCAACTTATTTGTTTATCTTTGATGTCACGCAGAGAACAGAGAGGAATGGAGGGAGCTGGTTGCCAAGTCATCAGTGGTGCCCCAACGGTCGGCAAGACTACGGGATATAGATAGATAGATAAAGCGCTGATACACATACCCATAAGCGTAGTTGCAGAAGTAGTATCTGCCCTGGTAGGGATAGCCCGCACAGTATGCTTGGCCACATCCGATGCGCTGAGTAAGAGCAGTAACCACCTGGAGAAAAATAAACAATGCACTGTTGTTTAAAAAGCGACTTTCTAAGTTACAGGTAGCCTGGCTTTGTTACACGCTCCCTCGTAGGCTTGACGGGGGTCATATTAATCGTACTGAAGCCTGAGGGGTGCAATGGTTAATGTGACCTCCCTCAGGCCTACAAAGGTTCTTCTATACCCACCGACAGGCCTAAAATGAACCTATAAGACGCTGCTCCAATCGACTCAGACACGACGTCTTCGGAGCTGGTCCGAACCCATTTAGCAAAGGCCCTCGGGCCCACGATGGCCCACTGAAGCCTTCGTGGGCCAGAAGACATTTGGCCACTAGAGAAGATCATGGCTTGTGGGGGTAAGAATGGCAAAATACGATTATATAAGTAATGAACTATATAAATATTCTTGCTGATCTGGAGGTCAAAGCAAAGCTTTCCACCTGCGCTACCTAGGGAAAGAAACGTATTTTTGTATTTACTTCATACAAAATAGCACGGGCGTGCCTGGCATTCTGACCTGTTGTTAAGTGGGAGGTCATAATGAAACTTGGTCGTGTGAATGTCCTACTAGCAAAACTGACCGGGTCTGCGTTTGCAGATTAGTTTTCTTGTAGGCTGCAATGTCACATGTTTCGTCACTTGCTCGTTTTAGAAAGGGGACGCGGGAAGCAAACGTTCCTTTTTCACATACTTTCATTAAGTTATTGATGGAGATTTTTGTCTTAGGAATTTTTCAGGCGCTGGAAATAAAATCGTTATTTTAGAGTTGTATTGCTGGACAGTCTGAGTCTTGTAGACACCCAGTAAGCAAAGGTCCTCGGCCCCACCATGGCCGCAGTGGGCCCGCGCATGACTGTACAGGGGCCCACTGCGGCCGTCGTGAGCCCGAAGACGTTTTGCTACTAGGGCATGAGGGAGATCACATTAACGGTTGTACCCCTCATACTTTCGGGCTCCGGGATACAATCGTTATTTGACCTCCCAAAGGCCTAAATGGCTCACTGTCCGACAATGCAGCAGTGAATAACTAATAACAAGTCTTGTTGATGATGATAAATAAAAATAACAATTTCAAATAAAACAAACATGTCAAAATACCCAACATACCTGTGTGTAATGGCCGACTACCCCTCCGTTTATGGACCCGACTCCATATGTGAAATCCTTGACTTCATTATACCAACTCGACACACTTGCAGCGAATGTTCCTTGGCCGAAGGCGCCGTTTTGGCCCACATGAATACCAGGCAAAGCTGCGGAGACAAAAAAAAAAAAAAAAAAAATCTTTTGCGAGGCTAATCTCATCTTGTTCGGCCTTGTGCAGTCTGATTTGATTATTTTGTTCTCGTCTGATAGCCTCTATGATCTATATTGCTTTGCTTGTTTGTTTTGTTGTTGTAGATGTTTGTTTGTTTGTTTGATTGTTTGTTTGTTTGTTTGTTTCCCGCCAGAGATCTGGAAACATGGAGGCCCAGCACTGCACAACAAGCTCCACGACCTCTTTCTCTGCTGCTGGGAAAAAGGAACACTACCAAAGGATCTCCGTGATGCAGTCATCATCACCCTGTACAAGAACAAAGGAGAGAAGTCTGCCTGCTCTAATTATCGTGGAATTACCCTGCTGTCCATTGCCGGGAAAATTCTCGCAAGGTTGCTCCTGAATCGGCTGGTACCTGCCATCGCTGAAGACCACCTCCCAGAGGGCCAGTGTGGCTTCAGAGCCAACAGGAGTACCACCGACATGGTCTTTGTGCTGAGACAGCTTCAGGAGAAGTGCCGCGAGCAGAACAAAGGGCTGTACGTAACGTTTGTCGACCTAACAAAAGCGTTTGACACTGTGAGCAGGCAAGGTATGTGGCAGATCCTGGACCGACTAGGCTGTCCCCCAAAGTTCCTCAACATGATCGTCCAGCTCCACGAGGACCAGCAAGGCCAGGTCAGACTAAACAGTGACCTCTCAGAACCATTCCCCATTCGCAACGGCGTGAAGCAAGGCTGCGTGCTGGCACCGACCCTCTTCACCATCTTCTTCAGCATGATGTTGAAGCAGACCACAGTGGACCTCGACGATGACGACGCAGTGTACATCAGGTATCGTCTCGATGGCAGCCTGTTCAACCTCAGACGACTGCAGGCCCACACGAAAACTCTAGACCAACTGATTCGTGAGCTGCTCTTTGCTGATGACGCTGCCCTCGTTGCACACACAGAGAGAGCCTTGCAGCGCATTACGTCCTGCTTCGCAGATGCCGCCCAGCTCCTTGGACTTGAGGTCAGTCTGAAAAAGACAGAGGTCCTTCATCAGCCGGCACCCAAGGAAGAGCATCGCCCTCCCCACATCACCATCGGCGAGTCCGAACTGAAGTCTGTACACCAGTTTACCTACCTTGGCTGCATCATCACGTCAGACGCCAAGCTGGACAAGGAGCTGGACAACAGGCTGGCAAAAGCGAACAGTGCTTTCGGGCGACTATTCAAGCGGGTGTGGCACAATCAACAGCTGAAAAAAGGCACCAAGATCAGCGTGTACAGAGCTGTCGTCCTCACCACCCTGCTGTACGGTTCCGAGTCCTGGGCCCTCTACCGCAGCCAACTACGACTCCTCGAACGCTTTCACCAGCGCTGCCTGCGTACCATCCTGGGCATTCACTGGAGTGACTATGTCACCAACGTCGAGGTCCTTGAACAGGCGGAAACTGTGAGCATCGAGGCTTTGCTGCTGCGGACACAGCTTCGCTGGGCGGGGCACGTCTCCAGGATGGAGGATCATCGCCTACCCAAGATCACTCTGTTCGGCGAGCTCGCCACTGGACACCGAGACAGAGGGGCACCAAAGAAGAGATACAAAGACGGTCTCAAGAAGTCACTTAGTGCCTGCCAAATCGACCACCACCAGTGGTCTTCGCTTGCCGCGGACCGTGACACCTGGCGCTCCACCATTCACAAGGCAGCCGTCTCCTTTGAGGACTCTCGCAGAGCTAACCTTAAGGACAAGCGGCTCAGAAGAAAAAACAGAGCTGTCGTAACTCAGAACCCTGACCAGACCTTCCCCTGCAGCCACTGCGGTCGAACCTGCCTGTCCCGGATTGGCCTCCGCAGCCACGAAAATGCCTGCAGACGACGTGGGCAAGCCCTATAGAATCTTCGTTCGCGAAGTCAAGCCAAGATGTTTGTTTGGTGCTTGCTTGCTTCCGTTCTTGCCCTTCTTGCCTGCTTGCTTGCTTACTTCTATTTTTGTTTTTGTTTGTTTGTTTCTTTGCTTGTTTGTCTGTTTGCTTTGTTTTATTTGTTTGATTGTTTATTTGGTTGGTTGGTTGGTTGGTTGGTTGGTTGGTTGGTTGGTTAGTTGGTTGGTTGGTTGGTTGATTGATTGGTTGTTGTTTGGTTGTTTGCTAGGTTTGTTGCTTGTTAATGCGCACGTTGACTTCATACATGATGATACACTAGAGACGTGCAAGAATGGGACAACTCACATGGAACACCCCGAGCACTATCATGTCCAACGACACACTGCCGAGCCCACTTGCCCGCCACCATCGCCAGGTCTGCATCCCAGATCTACACACACACACACACACACACACACACACACACACACACACACACACACACACACACACACACACACACACACACACACACACACACACACACACACACACACACACACAAATACACATGCGCGCGCACACACACACACACACACACACACACACACACACACACATATAAAAATGATCCCACCACCCGCACGATCAATCTTGATATTGTGTTGCTGACTGATAAAAACAGTGCCATCAATAGGCAAACGCCACCCATCTCCAAAGGGCATAGATCTTGATTTAACACAACAGACCATAATGTGGATTAGATGTAACATGTGTGACCCTGGTGACAAAGAGATGACTTTTTGCAACAGCAAAATCCATGTTTTCTCAAAATCTAATTAGTTTTCACACAGCTGTCAAACACCCGTGACCCTTGACCTTTATGATATCATAGAGTTGCCTGAACTAGTATACATGATAGGAAGGTCTTATCATCACCTGTGTGCCTGTGTGCCAAATTTGATTTGAAATTTTGTGAAAATGTGCATAATACCTACAATTTTATCAAAAATTGGCATTTTACACACATTTGCAAGCTTGTGACCCTCTCCATGTGAGCAGTATTTGAGAAAAAAATCATCTTTTGAGAAAATATGGCTATTTTGGACCTATTTGCTGAGCTCTTGTGACCCTTGACCTTTCCGAGGAATCAACCAAATTAGTATGAATTGAAAGGTCTTACCCTCAGGTTATCTTAGTACCAAGTTTGGGTTTGAAGTTGTGAATAATATTTTAGAAAAAAATAAATTATGTCAAAATATAGCTATTTTTTACCTATTTTCTAAGCCCCTGTGACCTTCCCCTTTGTGAGAGGTCACTCAAATTGCTATGTTTGGAAAGGTCTTGACACAAAGTATCCTTGGGCCAAGTTGGAAGACTATGGCTTGAATAGACTCCGAGAAAATGCCAACGTTAAAGTTTTTGACACAGACCATGGCAGACGGATGACGGACAGAAAATAATAGAATCACTTTCGCTTCGCACGTGAGCCAACAGAAAAGTGAATACGGTCCTTTCACTATCTGCGACCTCAGTCATGTGAACGCTGTAAAAATTAAAAAAAATACCTTAAAATCGCTCTCAGCACCAGTCTGACTGTGAACGAGTATTGTTTGGTAATCCAAATTCATAAACTTTCAAAACACGAGGCGCCAAAGCTAACGCCCACATGTTGTCACGTGACCAAATGCCACATTCAATGGTGTCTTATAACCGCAAGATGAGTGAATTTGGGTTTTTTCCTGTAAACAAAACAGCTTGAATACCTTGTTGGTCGAAGGGGGTACAATGCATGGTTCCTTTGACCTCCCTCAGGCCTACAAGGGTCAGTGTAGCAAACTCCCGTGACCCAGGCAATAACTTCACTTATCACTTATAACCTCACGTATTTGTATACACACCTCCCCCTCCCCCCACGGGGCACCCCCCCCCCCCCATCTCCCTCACCCCTTCACAACACACACACACATACATTTAGACCCAAGGTCCCATTTCTCAAATGTTGGAGCTGTTGCATAACCTCTGTGTACCAGCTGCATAGATTGACCATGATAATTCGAGGGTAGTGTCAGATTAGCTTGTCTCCTGAAGGCGCCAAGCTAATCTGACAGTACCGTTGAATTATCATGGTCAATCCATTTCCTGCTTCAGGGTCCCAGGCGAAATGGGTTAAGACACGTTCAGAAAGACTGCCGAAATGTTCTAAGAACACATGACAGGGTCGGATCACTTTACTCCTGCGGGGGAGGAGGGAGGGGGTGGGGGGGGAGGGGGTCCAACGTCTTGTTTGGAACCGTGAACATGATACAAGAGGCCTCCTCGACACTACAATTTGCTTCGTACGGGGGCCGAAAAATCAAACAGGGAGAGGAGGGGGGGGGGGGGGAGAGTAGTTGACAGACCTAGCTTCCAAGGGCCGAAGAATCAAACAACGGGGAGAGGAGGGAGAGGGGGGAGTCGACGGACCTTGCTGCCAGGGGCCGCAAAATTCAAATAACCGAGGGGGGGGGGGGGGGGTGTTCAGAACGACAGACCTTGCTTTCGGGGTGCCAAAAATCAAACAGCGAGGAGTGCAAGAGGGGAGGGGGTGGGGGGGGGATGCGATAGACCTAGCTTCCAAGGACCGAATGAACAAATGAGGGAGGGGTGGGGGTGGGGGGGAGGTCCAAACACCCCAAAAAGGGACTTTGTTATAGCATTTTTACAAATTTGGGCTGACCCCCCTGCCCCAACCTGGATCCAACCCTGCACCCCCTTCCCCATCCTTGACCTCTGCAATGAGTTGAGTAAATTCGAATGCACAGAAAGGTCTTATCAGCTACCTTTGTGCCAAGTTTGATTGGAAAAATTTGCAAAAATGTTGCCAATACCTAAAATTTTATCACAAATTGGCATTTTACACACATTTGCCAGCCTGTGATTCTTGACTTTTCCGAAGCGTTATCCAAAACAGTATGCATAGATAGGTCTTCCCATCAGGTATCTCTGTAGCAAGTTTGGGTTTAAAGTTGTTTTTGAAAAAATAACATCTTGTGTCCAAATGTGGCTATTTTGAACCTATTTCCTGAGCCGGCTCTTGTGACCCTTGACCTTACCGAGGGATCAACCAAATTGGTAGGCATGGAAAGGTCTTACCCTCAGCTATCTTTGTACCAAGTTTGGGTTTGAAGTTGTGAATAGTATTTCAGAAAGAAAAAGAATGTCAAAATATAGCTATTTTTGACCTATTTCCTCAGCCCCTGTGATCTTGACCTTTGTGAGAGGTCACTCAAATTGGTATGTTTAGAAAGGCCTCGCCACAAAGTATCCTTGGGCCAAGTTTGAAGAATGTGGCTTGAAAAGTCTCCGAGAAAATGCCAACGTTAAAGTTTACGATGGACAGCAAACTACACCACACACACATACACACATACACACACACACACACACACACACACACACACACACACACACACACACACACACACACACACATACACAGATGTTAACTCTTACATCACCGGTACACACAGAGTAGGCCTACCACCTAATTGCAGAAGGCACGCAGTCCCGGTAGTCACGGTCGCAGTCGCTAGGGCTTGTAATATTCTGTGACTCTTGCTGACCTCCCCCAGTGGCAAAAATGTATCGGGCCCACGACCGAGGCAGTGGGCCCGAGAACTTTAGCTTACTGGGTCATTCGGCTTACAAGGAAGTGCTCAACCCTTCACTGCCGGTGGACGCACGCCGTATTTCTGAAATGTGTTTTGACCCCTTAGCTGCCAGTGATCACGAACTTTGCGTCTGAACCACTAAACACTGGCCGACATTCGCCTGAAGGAGAAATGAAACTGGGACCAAAAGCGGGCATAAAGAGTATAAGAGTAATGAAAGACACTAATCCACATGAGCTCCCGCGACTGCGGGGGATCATGAGGGTTTATGTCGTCTTGCCCCGGCAGTGAGGGGGGTAATCAGACGTCAAAGAGTTCCAGCCGTTCAATGAACACGGACACAAAGTCAGCAGGCGGTTAGCAGGCGATGTACATCCTCATGTATCATAAGCCCTCGCAACCGCTGGGGTTCGCGAGGATCTATGTCACGTGCAGTTGTGTCGTCTTCACTTTTTCTCGGCAGGGAAGGGTTTAGTATCATTAACAAAGTACATAAAGGTAACACCGAACTGATTTGGTGTCATAAAAGTCGGTCTACATAATGGTGTTCACCATGATAGTAGGCCCATATACATAAGTATGTACACCATAAAATAATCATGATTGTGCATAAATGCACGCAGTAAGTACGTGAAGGTGCCAATATATCATACGTCAGTATTAGAATGACGAAATCCAGCCCCAAAAGGTCAATGCCGACCACGTAAAATGCAGAAAAAGAACCCAACGAAGAAAAAAGTATGCTTAGAAATGACAGTTACAACACAGTTCATTAATATTTCAATACACAAACAAGCACACAATTTGAAAATTATCTTTTCGTGACAAGAAGATGCAGCTCTGTTTGTACTGTTTGTATGTCTAGTTTTAACCCTTTTCCAATGTAAGTTTATTTTCAAAAATTGTTGTAATTGTCTTTTCTAAGCGTATTTCTTCCTTTGCTGGGTTCTTCTCAGTATTATAAGGCCATTATTGAAGATGTAAATCTACACAGATGTCATTAAGATTGTGGATATAATAGCCATAAAAGGTATCATCAACTCGTTCTGTAGGAAAGTTATCAAAGCAAAGTTCCACATAATAAAACAGCCAGCTTCAATGTCGGAAGAGATAAAATCAGGAATAATAAACTATCTGTTGACAACTTACCATTAGGTCTCACAACGTATTTCGTGTAACCATTGTATAGTGATACCGTTATTGGCAGGCCACAATTTCTTCTCTACAAATTACGTGCAGTTAAGTAACCGCGGCAATCTCAGCCAATGAATCTGTTTTATCCTACGCATCCAATATCTTTCATTATGTAAAAAAAATAATAAGATTTTTAAAAATATAAACAGATTTACAACAGCCTCTGCAGCCGCATATAAACAAAACCTCTGTGCCGATGCTTACAAAGATCGATAATGTGTGTTGTTGTTTTGTTCGAGTGAATACTCATCACCTGGTACAAACTCGCTGCACTCAGTCACTACAGTGAGTCTGCTCCAGTGAGCAAAATATATCGGGCATAATGTCAGCCTCGGTCGGCCCGCGCACGGCCGTGTTGGGACCGACTGCGGCTGACGTCAGTCTGATGGCCCCTTGCGCACTGGGGTACAGTTCACGCAAAGTGTTTACTCCAACAAATCGTCACATTGCATTATATTAAGTCACATTTTGCTCGATATATTGCCGATAACCGGCAGACGTCATTACAAGATCATAATCAATATGTCCAAGACTTTAGCCGAGGACATTTTGAGTCGGGTCGAGACTATCAGAGCTGTCGGTTGTCGCCACTATGTGAAGATTTGACGCAATATAATTTATGTAAACAGTCCAAAACAAAAATTTACCTTTGCCTCGAGTCATTCAGTTTGCGGCAGATTCAAGACTAAACGCTGGCAATGACTGCGTAACGGATTGTCGACTCCTTGCGGCGATTTCCTCTGATTATGTATCAGTGCTTTCCTTCAATGATATGAGTTGTTGATTAAGGTCTGCTTATAATTACATCAAGGGTAATGATGTAAAATGCCAATATATGTGTTTATTTAGTCCTTCTCTCAGGTCCTTTTCTCGGGTTATCATTTTCGTCTGAAATGCTAGCGGACATCTCGTCAACTTCACTAGTGCAGCGATTCCATTCGCTGCTGTCTATTCTCCGTTCATGTGTGCGTATAGAAAAAAGAATTTCGAGAGTACATAGATACTGAGAAGTATTTAACGACTAGAAGGCATAGGGGGCTTGTTAATTTGTCAGAATTTGTCGTTTTCGTTTTCGTTTTGACAGATGCAAGTATTCGCAGACTGCATCTTTTTGGCCTGCAAGTTTTGAGTTTGTTGTTGTTGTTGTTGTTGTTTGGGGAGTATATTAAGGAATATTAAGTTCCTTGTAATATAATGAATCCATACATATTTCATAAAAGGAAAAGTTCATGGAGTGGGCACGTAATATAATATCAATGTAAGCTCCATGGGCGCTATTATCCTGACGAGCAAAAACAATGCGTCATTTTTGGAATCACCGGAAACACAACAGTGTTTCCGATGAGTAAAAAAAAAGTCACATTTATGTTGCTCGTGAGTATACTTACTTACCACTTTGGCCATGTTGGCAGCGAGGGGGTTAACACCGGTGCGGAGTTGGTTGTGTTGAGCGACAAGCGCATTTTTGGTGGCCTGGTCTAGAACAACTTCCACACCTATGTCCACCATACACATGGTGTGCTGAGGGCTGATCGCCGTCCACTTGGGGTCACACTATATTGAGAAGCATGTGTACACAACAAATGAAGAAAGTGTGCTATTGCTGGCTCTTGTCTGTGCCGTCGGTTATTATTGTACCCCCTGATATTGTACAGTATGAACATATGATGGCAGCAGTAATCACCTTGACAAAAAGCGCTACCGAAAACCAAAAGATTGAAAGTATAATCAACATCGCTTTTGCCGTCATTTGGTAAATGCCATTATGTCCATTTTGACAAAAGCAGGATTTTTATTTACAATAAGATGAAATATATTACAATATAAAACCACCCAGCTGCAAAAGGTATAGATCCTCATGAGAGCCCGCAATTTCGGGGGCTCATGAAGATCTTTACCGCTTGCTGAACCCACTCTGTATCCATGTTCTGTTGATGGCTGGGGACCCTTGACGCTGCATGCGTACAGTATGTCCATTTGTTTAGAAAATGGGGATTTAATTGTTTAACAATGGAAATCTGGCTTATATTAAAATGGGCATACTAGCTTTTCCCAAATGATGACAGGTTTCTCATGAGGTGTTCTGTACGAGCGGGTGGGGATGGGGAATTAGACAGTTTATGGACATGCCACCACCTAGTATGTATTTATTACCAAATTATTGTGTGTTGTTTGTTTGTATGTAAAATGTGTCATCAGTTACTCACATTAGGGTCATATGTAATTGCGACCGCTCTTCGCACAATAACAGTCTCTTCTTCGCCTTCTGCAATACAAAACAAACGATGTATTGTTTCACCTATTTGCTGTCAGCAGCGGCTTTGTTTTCCCCGAGGTGGTAACTGTATAAATCACCTATGTAAAGAGTGCTACCGACAGCCATAGGTTTAATCCATCCAGGTAGTAGAATAATGGGCCATGGTAGTTTAATACTGCCTCGATAAAGTTATATTACTATCACGTACTTGTTAAATTTCATCTTCATCATCGTCGTCGTTATCTATGTTTTCCTTCTGCTGAATGTCAGGTGTGAGATGGCCTAGAAGTATGGGTAGTGTTAACCCGTTCAGTGCCCGATGCCCGATGACGGAAACTGTGTTTCTGCAGTCCGATTCAAAATCAACAAACCCTATCTGTCCTAGAAATATGGATACAAAGTGGTGTCAGCAAGAGGTGTAGATCCTCATGAGCCCCCGCAACTGCGGGGGCTCATGAGGATCTATACCTCCTGCAGTTGGACGTGTTCAACTTTTCTCGGTACTGAACGGGTAAATCCATAATAACTAACCTACTCTGATACAACTGACGAAAAGAAGAAATTGTTTATCGTTTTACTGTAAAACGAAATGACACCATTTCTAGCTTGATAATTAATTAACCCCTTGTGCATTCAGCCACTAGTACTGTTTATAAGACCGGTGGCTGCGTGTACAACGAGGTTTTAGGTCTTTAGGGTAGTAAGACACTGGATTTAAAACGTCACCAACCGCTAGCTTGCACGCTGCAAACTGCACAGAGCAGCAACATCCACATTGCTCGCGTAGGCATTGCACCCTCCATTTCCTGGATACACAAACCAGACATAAACCATGACTCAGTTTAGCCCCCGTCACTGTCAATGGACGCTAAACAGACACAGCCGCCCAAGGAACATGCATGCAAAATTATGTCAGTAAGAGACATAGATCCTCATGAGCCCCCGCAGTTGCGGGGACTCATGAGGATCTATGCCTCTTACTGTCTCTGTGTCTTTGAGCTGGATAGTGTACGCAATTTTTCGGCACCGAAGGGGATAACGGCTTTTTGTTACAAATATATTTTCTTAAAATGTCAAAAGCGTTTTCACAATTTATTAGTTCGTCGGAAGTAGAGCTACTTTTACATTGCAGGCTTCATTTTTGTCTACCGCATTGAAAATACTGTAGACTTTGGGATGGGGTTGGTCGGAGCGCGTTCCGTAGAATGCAAAGAACACAACAGGCGGGAGGGCCTCGGATTATGGTGATGAAGTAACAAGATCAAAATGATGTCACGTCTAGCTACTCTAACCTTGCTATTGAACGTACTTCTGGCGCAAAACGCCGCGCGCGCGCGCATGTGTGTGTGTGTGTGTGTGTGTGTGTATGTGTGTATGTATGTGTGTGTGTGTGTGTTGTGTGTATGTGTGTGTGTGTGTGTGTGTGTGTGGGTGTGTGTGTGTGTGTGTGTGTGTGTGTGTGTTGTGTAAACACGAAAATCTCCAAAGTTGGCTTACTTACAAGCTTGAAAATAGAGGAAATGCTTCATTTTGGCGGTGTCTAGGAGAGTATCCGAGCATATTGAAATTAAATGTCTCATTGAAGAGTTAAATGACCGTTTATAGGAAATCGGCTGACCCACATTGGAGTCGGTAATTTTGATTATATGAACTTGAAATTTTGGATATAGATAGTTTGTAAAAGACATTGGAAAAGTTAGTTATCCAAATGTGTACCTCTTCAACATTTTCGAAAATGCAAATTCAATGCAGAAAAAAATGTCAAAAGTAAGAATCTTCCATTTCATCAGAAGAGTCAGACAGTGACGATGACGTAAGAGCACCAAACGCGTCAGTGTTTTAAACAATGTTCCTAATTGACACAAAACACCAGCAGGTCAGTGTTTTACATGTCATGTGTATGGGCTGACGGATTGCTCTCATTTATTTAGGAAGACATTCTCTCTATTTGTGTTTTGATTTTGCCAATGTATTGTGCAAAAGGTGGAAAATGCATGCAAACTCATACAGAAGAGGCTTTGTGGGCATGGACCACACCACCTTGTTCTTCAGAAGAGGCTTTGTGGGCATAGACCATACCACCTTGTTCTGGGGTCAAGGGGTCGCTGCCTGACTCAAAAGGTGGGGGCCCCAGGGGACGAGTTGCGTTGGCGGTGCGGGTAGTGGGGAACTCTTACAGCGCCTCCCCCGGGATCACCCTAATCTAGGGCCTCTTGGCCTTCGTGAGGCACCCTCGTGTGTAATCAGTCCGGACTAGCATAGCATCCCTCTATCCCAAGACCGCCAGGTCGTGGTCCCTGGCCACATCCTCTACGAGGTGACCCCAAAAACTGGGCAGCACGAGCCCCCATGTTAAACACGGCGGATCTAGAGGAGAGAACCTCGAAAATTAATCAACATTGTCCTGCTGCCTTGCAGGCCTGGCCGCTTGGCTGCGGAAAGGCTAAGGGAGGAAAACCCTAACTTCAAAGCCCCCGTGTCTCCGGGGAAGGTTTCTGAGCCAGAGACTAGGACAAGGACAGTCTGATATAAAACCTACCACCTGAGGACCTCGATGCCATCGTCGCCGCTTGCTAGGACATGGCAGACGAACCAAGGGTTTAAAGGATGGGGCCAGTACTGTGCACACTGCACTCCACCAAAAAGCTCCACCGCGCAGGCTTTAGGAAACGTCCACGGACCATGACACAGACCATTCCACGTCCTGTAGCGACGGGCGAGGGGCGAAACGGCAGGTGAAAGATGTCACTGGAAGCCGCAGTCTCAAACCTGAATGCAGGCGGTTCAGGATATTGGTCGCCTGATGTTGACCTGGGGATGACAACGTCACTCGGCACACCCTGAACGACCAAGCAGCCTTCTCTAGGGACAGCACTGCTTGCTCCACACGGAGAGGGGCCTAGAAAAGGTGGCCTAACCAAAGCTCGTCCCCTCACAACCCCAGTTGGCTAGCCGCGGTCAACGGGCATCTTCTCCTGCGGTCAGAAAAACAAGTGAAAACAACGGATCCACTCTAATGACGACCACGACCGGACTCAACGTAGCATGCTGGAACATCCGAACCATGCTTGACACAGCAGACAGCGGACGCCCTGAACGTCGCTCCGCCCTCATTGCCCATGAATTGCGGAGGTTAAACATCGACATCGCTGTGCTCAGCGAAGTACGCCTCCCGGACGAAGGCAGTCTCCAAGAACTTGGCGCTGGCTACACCTTCTACTGGTCAGGCAAGTCTGCGTCAGAAAGACGGCTCTCAGGCGTGGGCTTCATGGTCAAGACCTCCAATGCGACTAAGCTGGAAAACCTACCAACCGGTCACTCAGACCGCATCATATCCATGCGCCTCCCACTGAGACACCAGCAACACGTCACCCTTCTCAGTGTGTACTCCCCAACCCTTCTGGCAGAGCCTGCAGAAAAGGACAAGTTCTACACTGACCTGCGCAGCCTCCTACAAAGCACCCCTGCAGACGACAAAGTCATCATCCCTGGCGACTTCAACGCCAGAGTGGGCAAGGACTCTGAAGCCTGGAAAGGAGTCCTCGGCAAGCATGGCGTCGGGAACTGCAATGACAATGGCCGCCTACTGTTGGAGTTCTGTGCAGAGCAGCAGCTTGTCATCACCAACACTACTTTCCAGCAAAAGGACAGTCGAAAGACCACCTGGATACATCCTCGCTCCAAACACTGGCACCTTATCGACTATGTCCTAATGCGTCAGAGGGACCGCAGTGATGTCCTCCTCACCATAGTGATGCCCAGCGCAGAGTGCCACACTGACAACCGCCTTGTCCGCTGCAAACTCAGGTTCCACTTCAAGCCAAAACCCAAGAAAGGGGGGCCCCCTAAGAAAAAGCTTGATGTTGCCAGCCAGACTTCTCTCCTGAAACACTCTGGGAACAGCTGAAAACTGCTATCGCAAAATCTTCTGCAGAAGTCTTGGGTTTCGCTAGAAAGAGGAACAAAGACTGGTTTGACGAAAACGACGAAGAGATCCAGAAACTCCTACCAAAAAAGGAGCCGCCCATCAGGCCCACCTAGCCCAGCCTTCCTGCCCTGTGAAGAAGTCTGCCTTCCGCCTCGTCTGCAGCAGTCTCCAGCGCAAGCTCAGAGATCTCCAGAACGAGTGGTGGACCAGACTCGCACAGAGGACCCAGCTTTGTGATGACAACGGTGACTACAGGGGCTTCTACGAAGCACTAAAAGCAGTGTATGACCCCAGGCACCTGATACAAAGTCCCCTGCGAAGCGCTGATGGACAGGCACTGCTCACAGATAATAACTCCATCTGGAACCGCTGATCGGAATACTTTCAGGACCTCTTCAGCGCTGAGCGCACTGTTCAAGAAGCAGTCATCCTCCAAATCCCACACCTCCCAGTAAAGGTTGAATTGGACGAACCGCCCACTGCTGAAGAGACCCTCACAGCCATCCACCAGCTCAAGAGTGGCAAAGCAGCAGGCATTGATGGAATCCCACCAGAGATCTGGAAACATGGAGGCCCAGCACTGCACAACAAGCTCCAGGACCTCTTTCTCTGCTGCTGGGAGGAAGGAACACTACCAAAGGACCTCCGCGATGCAGTCGTCATCACCCTGTACAAGAACAAAGGAGAGAAGTCTGCCTGCTCCAACTACAGTGGAATTACCCTGCTGTCCATTGCCGGGAAAATACTCGCAAGGCTGCTCCTGAATCGGCTGGTACCTGCCATTGCAGAAGACCACCTCCCAGAGGGCCAGTGTGGCTTCAGAGCCAACAGGAGCACCACCGACATGGTCGTTGTGCTGAGACAGCTTCAGGAGAAGTGCCGCGAGCAGAACAAAGGGCTGTACGTAACGTTTGTCGACCTAACAAAAGCGTTCGACACTGTGAGCAGGCAAGGCTTGTGGCAGATCCTGGAGCGACTTGGCTGTCCCCCAAAGTTCCTCAGCATGATCGTCCAGCTACACGAGGATCAGCAAGGCCAGGTCAGACTCAACAATGACCTCTCAGAACCATTCCCCATTCTCAACGGTGTGAAGCAGGGCTGTGTGCTGGCACCGACCCTCTTCACCATCTTTTTTAGCATGATGTTGAAGCAGGCCACAGTGGACCTCGACGATGATGATGCAGTGTACATCAGGTATCGTCTCGATGGCAGCCTGTTCAACCTCGGACGACTGCAGGCCCACACCAAAACCCTAGACCAAGTGATTCGTGAGCTGCTCTTTGCTGACGACGCTGCCCTCGTTGCACACACAGAGAGAGCCCTGCAGCGCATCACATCCTGCTTCGCAGACGCTGCCCAGCTCTTTGGACTCGTCAGTCTGAAAAAGACAGAGGTTCTCCATCAGCCGGCACCCAAGGTAGAGCATCGCCCTCCCCACATCACCATCGGCGAGTCTGAACTGAAGTCAGTGCACCAGTTTACCTACCTTGGCTGCATCATCACGTCGGACGCCAAGCTGGACAAGGAGCTGGACAGCAGGCTGGCAAAAGCAAACAAGCGGGTGTGGCATAATCAACAGCTGAAAACAGGAACCAAGATCAGCGTGTACAGAGCTGTCGTCCTCACCACCCTGTTGTATGGTTCCGAGTCCTGGGCCCTCTACCGCAGCCAACTACGACTCCTCGAACGCTTCCACCAGCGCTGCCTGCGTACAATCCTTGGCATTCACTGGAGTGACTATATCACAAACGTCGAGGTCCTTGAACAGGCAGAAACTGTGAGCATCGAGGCTTTGCTGCTGCGGACACAGCTCCGCTGGGATGGGCACGTCTCCAGGATGGAGGATCATCGCCTGCCCAAGATCACCCTGTTCGGCGAGCTCGCCACTGGACACAGAGACAGAGGGACACCAAAGAAGAGATACAAAGACTGTCTCAAGAAGTCACTTAGTGCCTGCCAAATCGACCACCGCCAGTGTTCTTCACTTGCTGCGGACCGTGACACTTGGCGCTCCACCATTTACAAGGCAGCTGTCTCCTTTGAGGACTCTCGCAGAGCTGTCCTTAAAGACAAGCGGCTCAGGAGGAAAAACAGAGATGCCGCAACTCAGAACCCTGGCCAGACCTCCATCTGCAGCCACTGCGGTCGAACCTGCCTGTCCCGGATTGGCCTCCGCAGTCACGAGCATGCCTGCAGACGTCGTGGACAACCCCTATAGAATCTTCGTTCGCGAAGTCAAGCCAAGCCTAGGATACATCAGCCCTCAGAACGTCTGTGTTTGTGTGCGCCATTGCCGTGCGGATCGGGGGAGGAGGTGGGCGGAGGGAGGGGGGCGGCGGGAGGTAAGGTGGATAGAGATGAATCAGAAGGATAAGCTTAAACACAGGAACAACTCAGAATGTTTCAAAACAATACGGTAGACTTTGGGATGAAATTCTCATCTTGTCACTCCCTTTAAATCCGCCTACGCCCCTGAATTGTAACACCTGTTGTTAAACTTGCAGTGTCCAGCTACACGCAAAATTATGTATTTATTTTGTCATCCCTTTATTCGTTCAGCGATCACTGCCACTGGACGCGTATTCTGTTCCTTTTAATCATTGTTCATTCAGCGAGCAAAAGCCACCACCATCTAAGGTACAAACTGGTCTCAGCAAGACATAATCTTCATGAACCTGCGCGGGCTCATGAGGATCCATGTCTCCAGCAGTTGGATAGTGCTTTTTTCCTTGGCGAAAGAGGTAACTTCTTACTAACTACACACTACTTTTCGATCGGTGACCCCAAAAGCAAAATGTCCTAGATTGGACCACATCGGCCACAGCTGGCACGCCCACAGCTGTCCGCCCGGGAACATTTTGCGCACAGGTCATCGGCCCGTATAAAACTCAATGACTCAGTGAATTTAATGAGAAAACTCAAATTGTCTACAGCCTGTGTCCAACTAAACCCAGATACTGCCCTCATGTGGAGGAATAACAGGAGACCATGTCGCTCACCCAGAGCCGGTGTGCTCATGTAGATCTTCGCCTCTTCTTGATAAAAACCCGTTGGCTGTTGGTAGCGGGTTTTGTCGCGATCATTCCTGCAAGGAATCATCTCGACAAAACCGCCACCAACAGCCAAAGGATTAAAGTTTGGTAGGAGGGGATGGATGGAAGTAACCGGTAATAATATTAAGATTGTTTTATGCTGATATGATTTTATGATTGTATGCTCCGACCCGCTGCCCGTCTGCTGCTCCACCCTCTGCCCGCCCTGCTGCCCTCCCTCTCGGGCTCCTTAGCGCCCTGGCACTGCTGTGTCTCCCCCCTCGTCAGCATTAAGGCTGTCAATCACTGTAAAGCTGACAACTGACCGCCTGGCCCGCCTTTTTGGAGCCTGCATCTCCGCTTCACTACACTAAGCACGGCCGTCTGCTAGAGGCATAGATTCTCATGGGCGCTTGACACCTGTGCATAAGAAGTACAGCTGGACAAAAGAGGCTCAGGACAATCTATGCCTATTGCTGCTATATACCCGCTGAGACTTGACGACTGAGAGAGTGACAAGCTGTTTTTAATAACAAGGTAACAAAAGAGGCGATATGAAATGGCAGCAGACACTATACACAAATACCTGGCCTAATGTCTCTCTCCACAACACAAAAGAGCAATAAATATTAGCAGCTGTTATTGCTCCGGACGCAAGTGACTTTTCTTCCGAGTGTTTGCTTGGATCATTAGTGCTTTGTGCTTTGGCGGGGTCACTTTATTACAGGTCTGTATGGTATAGACAACAAACAACCCGGCATTCAATCCCTCCCGTTTGCAAGAGACATAGATTCTCATACACCACGACAGTCACAGGGGCTCATTACAGTGTAAATCGTTTGCAAGAATAGATTCATTCCGATGCGTTCCTACGGTCGCAGGGTCTCATAATAATAGATGCCGATTGTTACGATATCGGCCATTGATCACACACAGTACCGTACCACGGTCAACCCAAATTGAATAGAAGACATCGGCGTCTAAACAGATTAAAAGCACACTGTGGATTTGAGACGTGATTCATCTGCTTGGCTCACAAAATCCTTTAGCTAAATGTCAGGACTTTTTCAGTTACCTAATATCAAAATTAATTTGACATAAAAAAGAAGACAGTAATGTACTCTCTCTCTCTCTCTCTCTCTCTCTCTCTCTCTCTCTCTCTCTCTCTCTCTCTCTCTCTCTCTCTCTCTCTCTCTCTCTCACACACACACACACACACACACACACACACACACACATACACACACACACACATACACATACACACACACACACATACACACACACACACACACACACACACACACACACACACACACACACACACACACAAAATCACATACACGCGCACCGCGCGCTCGTAGTCGTACATCGAATTGAGTGTGGAAATAACATGCACTGCTGATTAAAAGAAACAGATACAGAAAGAAATTAGTGCACAAAGATATCAATTCAATGTCAAGAGACACAATCATTGAACACAAATGAGTTAATAGATGGATTAGCACCCTTTTTAGTTCCCTTTTAGTTATAGAAGGACCTTTTTAGGACGGGTCGCTGTGGGCCAAATTTAATAGTATGCCCATGATGTTAAAGGCGGGCAGGCTAAACCTCTAACAATTGAAGTAACAGGATAAAAATTACGTAATGTCTAGTTACGCTAACCTCGCTGCTGAACGTACATTTGGCGCGAAGCGCCGTATGTGCGTATGTATGTATGTGCGTATGAATATGTATGTATCTGGGCCAGATGGTGTTAGATCAAATGTGTTAAAATTATCCGCTGAACAACTGTACCGAATTCTTTGCTATATTTTTAACATGTCACTTACCCAGTGTGTCGTTCCCTGTTCGTGGAAGACTTCTTGTATTGTCCCCGTGCCAAAAAGGCAAACTGTATCTGCGATGAATGATTTAAGACCAGTTGCTCTTACCTCGTGTGTCATGAAGGTTTTTGAGAGTGCTGTTCTTTCACATCTTCAAATATAGGTTTCGGATTTTATGGACCCCATTTCAGCATGTTATGCTTACGCAGCAACGGCAGACGAAGAGAGGTGTTGATGATGTCATTTTGCATGTTGTAAACAACATCTACTCTCATTTAGAAAAAACCAGAAGCCTCCATTCGACTGATTTTCTATGATTTTTCCTCTGCTTTTAACACCATTCAGCCACACATACTCGCCTCCAAACTAGTTCACATGAACATAAATGTCTCTACCATTCTTTTGGTTTTGGATTATCTCACTAACCGCTCACAGTATGTCAGAATTAGTTCGGATCTAATCTCAGATGTACTTTTTACCAATACCGGTGCACCACAGGGGACTGTCCTGTCGCCTTTTTTGTTTTCTTTGTAGACAGCAGACTGTAGAGCTACTTATGACGACTGTGTCATGGACAAATACGCTGACGACACGGCACTGACAGGTCAGATTACAGATGAGGACGACAGACACTATCGACAGGAGATCGACGACTTTGTAGTGTGGTGCGATAGAAACTATCCTGAATTACATGTTGGCAAAACAAAAGAGATTGTCATAGATTTCAGGAATAACAAACATCATCCCGGTCCTGTTGTCATCAAGGGAACGGAAGTTGAGCGTGTAGAGTCCTACACGTATTTAGGTGTTCTTTTTGACAACATGCTCAATGGAAACAAAACACAAAATTTAATGCTATTGTGAAAAAAACGCATACCCGTCTTTACTGTTTGAAAAAGCTCAGATCATTTCTTGTAAGCACTCAGCTTTTACAAATGTTTTACTGCTCCAGTATTGTAAGCATTCTAACTTTTGGACTGACGTACTTACTTACTTTTCCTCTTTCCCTGGGGGTTCCATGACAATGCCTGCCTAGTGATACTGGAAACTGACTTTCTCAGACTGTGACCAATCCATCTCCATTTTCTTCGTCCAATTTCATTCTCTGCTGTTATCAGCTCTGTTCTCTCCCAGAGTCTGACGTTGCTGATCTCTGGCCAGTGGATTTTCAAGATTCTTCTAAGGCAACTGTTTATGAAGATCTGTACTCTGTTGACTGTGGTTTTTGTCAACCTCCAAGTCTCTGCTCCATATAGGAGAACTGCTTTTACGTTTGAGTTGAAAATCCGGACTTTCGTGTGTTGTGACAGCTCTATGGAACTCCACACTTTTTCAGCTGGAGAAAGGCTGCTCTGGCTTTACCGATTTGTGCTCTGACATCTGCATCAGTGCCACTTTTTTTGTCGATGATGCTCCCGAGATAGGTGAAGGACTCCACCTCCTCAAATACCTCACTACCGAAGCTGACACCAAACTTGCTGTCTCTCTCATCCTATCTCGCATCGACTACTGCAACTCTCTCCTTTCCGGCCTCCCTCACTCCACCACTTTCACTCTCCAGCGCGTCCAGAACAATGCTGCCCGCCTCGTCCTGAGAAGAAAAAATCCGACCACATCACTCCCCTGCTCAAACTCCTTCACTGGCTTCTCATCCCCCAACGCATCCAATACAAGATTCTGTCTCTCTGCTACAAATCCCTGAACAACTGCGCTCCCGCCTATCTCTCAAACTTACTTCACCCCTACACTCCTCCCCGCTCCCTCCGCTCCGCCTCCGACTCTCTCCGCCTCTACATCCCCCGCACCAAACTCAGCACTTTCGGCCCCCGCTCCTTCTCAGTATACGGTCCATCCATCTGGAACACTCTCCCACTCTCTCTCCGTCAGAAACACTCTCTCTCCTCCTTCCAGTCCGCCCTCAAAACTCACCTCTTTCAACAGTTCTAGCACTACACCACCACACTCCCCACCCTAAGCAGACTGTCGTAATGTATTTCACTATTTGTGGTTTGTGAGTCGTTGTCTAAAGCGTGCGCATGCGTGCGCGAGTTGTGAGTGCGCGTTTAGAGTTATAATTATTATAAGATAAGCGCATTATAAATACCGTAATTATTATTATTATTATTATTCCTCCAACGGGGTGCCAGCAAGCAAGACTGGTTCTTCCCTGGTTGCGTTCAGCCTCATTGTCTTTGTTTTCTGTTTGTGGATGTTGAGGCCCACTTGGGACGAGATGTCAGCAAGCCTCGTGGTCTTGTCCTGCATTTGTTGATGCGTGTGGGACAGTAAAGCCAAGTCGTCTGCAAAATCGAGGTCGTCAAGCTGTGTCCACAGTGTCCACTGTATTCCACTTCTTCTCTGCTCTGTGGTCCTCTTCATGACCCAGTCTATGGCCAGTAGGAAGAGGAACGGAGACAGCAAACACCCCTGCCTGACGCCGGTTCTGACCTGGAGCTCCCTGGTGAACTGCCCTTCATGGATCACGCGACATGTCAAGCCATCGTAGCTGCTCTTGATCAGGCAGACGAGTTTTGTGGGTACACCATAGTGTGGTAGGAGTTTCCACAAAGTCTCTCGGTCCACGCTGTCAAATGCTTTCTCGTAATCCACAAAGTTGACATACAGCGGGGAGCTCCACTCCAGAGACTGCTCCACGATGATGCGGCGAATGCTAATCTAGTCTGTACATGATCGGTTTTTCCTGAATCCTGCTTGCTGGTCTCTCAGATGGGTGTCGACGGAGCTCTTCATTCTCTTCAGAATGATCCTGTTGAAGACCTTTCCTGGTACTGACAGCAAGGTGATTCTTCTGTAGTTGGAACACTTGCTGAGGTCGCCTTTCTTGGGAAGCTTGATTAGGTACACCTCCTTCCAGTCAGCAGGCATCACCTCCTCTTCCCAGATCTTTCCAAACAGTGGGTACAGCATCTCTACTGTTGTTTCTAGGTCTGCTTTCAGAGCCTCCGCTGGGATGTCATCTGGCC
>BTPG01000008.1:49412406-49540406 GCA_036245525.1 Semisulcospira habei
ATTTTGTGTACTATCAAAAACAAGTTAGAAAACAGAACAAACAATTTGGAGGCTAGATGGAAAAAAAAAGCAAAAATTTAAAAACAAGCGTATTATGTCGAAAAACAAAGAAGAAGAAAGGATCAGCATAACGATGTCTTAGAAAGGTAATCATGTACTCTACTTTTAAACAGAGAGAGGGACGTGGTTTGTTGAATAGTGGGAGGAATAGAATTCCATAAAAGAGCGCCTGAATAAGACAGGCTAGATTTGAACAGGTCTATACGGGGCCATTTTATAGAGAGACTGTTCCTGGAGGTGCTGTATTTTTTTTCAGTAGGCGAAAAAAGCCTAGATAAGTAAGGTGGAGCTTTCCCGTTAAGAATTTTGTGCATCAGTACACATTTGTTTAGTGCGAGGTGCTTAACCAGAGGGAGAAGTCCGATGGCCTGCAGCTTGGCATCAGCGGATAAAGACGGATCATGGAGGATAAGCTTAGCAGCGCGCTTGTATAATGAGTTTATCTTCTTGAAAAGATTTTCACTGCAGCCATCCCATATTGTTGAGGCATAATCAATGTGTGGTTTAATGTAGGCATTAAAAAATAGTTTGCGCGTCTTAAGGTCAATGATCGTTTTAAGTTTGGAAAGTAGAAACAACTTTTTGGACAAATGTTTTCTCATATAATATAGGTGGTTATGCCAGCTTAGATCATCATCTATTATTACTCCAAGCAGGCGGTGTTGACTGACCTGCTCAACTGAGATGGAGTCCAAAGAAAGGTTGAGTGATGGAGGTTTGAGCTGATGTTTCTGGCGGGTTGTAATAAGCATGCTTTTTGTTTTTGTGGGATTTACAAGCATGCGATTTTCATTACACCACCGAGAGACTTCATGAAGACTCTCTTGAAGATTATTTGCAATTTCAGGCACAGTTTTACCAGCGGAATGTAATGTTGAGTCGTCGGCAAACATGTCACACTCGGTCTCAGTACACGTTACATGTAACGGTAGATCGTTAACAAAGATACAAAACAATAGTGGACCTAAAATAGACCCCTGGGGCACTCCATACTCCACAAATTGTTCAGAAAAACATTTTCCATTGACATAGACTGTTTGTGTTCTTTTTGTAAGATATGAGTTCAGAAACGAAAGAGCTGAGGGGCTCTTTTTGTTTAAGTAGGTGGCAAGCTTTTGCAATAAGATGGTATGATCAATAAGATCAAACGCTTTTCTTAGATCCAAGAAGACAGCACCAGCCATTTTATTATCATTTATGCTGTTGACCCACGAATTCATTATTCGTGCGAGTGCAGTGTGGCATGAATGCTTGGGACAAAAACCTGACTGAGAGAGAGGGAGGGAGGGAGGGAGGGAGGGAGGGAGAGAGAGAAAGAGAGAGAGAGAGAGAGAGAGAGAGAGAGAGAGAGAGAGAGAGAGAGAGAGAGAGAGAGAGAGAGAGAGAGAGAGAGAGAGAGAGAGAATTGATTGTTTGACTGACTTTATTTTCCAAGGAAAGAGGTTTTAGCCGCGCAGGCCCATCATTACAAACCTGTCCTTGCTATAACTAATGTACATAATCAAGAAAACAACATACGAAACAACGTATTTAACGTGAAAAAGAAGATGCACACACACACACACACACACACACACACAAACATACACACACACACAAACAAACAAACACGTGTATATCTATGGGTGATATACACATACACGCACACACGCACGCACGCGCATGCAGAGAGAGAGAGAGAGAGAGAGAGAGAGAGAGAGAGAGAGAGAGAGAGAGAGAGAGAGAGAGAGAGAGAGAGAGAGAGAGAGAGAGAGAGAGAGAGAGAGAGAGAGAGAGAGAGAGAGAGAGAGAGAGAGAGAGAGAGAGAGAGAAAGAGGAGAATCAATGAATCTATGAAAATATATTTTACAACGGTTAAGGCATTGTCATCGTCATTGACACAGCCATTTTACAAACCTGCCGTTGTTAACAGCTACAAAACTATCTACACATTCACATACATATAAGTAAAACATAATGCTTGCAAACAATTAACAACACTATTCACATAGGCAGACATACTCGTAGACTCTGAGACACCCACCTCCCCCCCCCCCCCCTCCACACACACACAGAGCTAAATAGTTCAAATGTAAATGAAAAGGATAAAAAAAAAAGCTTAATTGGGAATAAATTGGACCCAGCATACAAAGAGACATATAATACATGTAGTTAAGGCATCCCTGGGCTCTACGAGTCATCCACGAAATACTTGCAGAGACCCTTTTTAAAACAGGCTAGTGAGGAGGCGGATTTTACATGGTCGAGAGAATCAATGAATCAATGAAACTTTATTTTACAACGGTTAAGGCATTGACGTCGTCATTGACACAGCCATTTTACAAACCTGTCGTTGCTAACAACTACAATACTATCTACACATGCACATACATATAAGTAAAACATAATACTTGCAAACAATTAACAACACTGTTCACATAGGCAGACATACTCATAGACTCTCAGACACCCACCCACCCACCCCCTCCACCCCCCCATTCCCCCCCCCCCCCCCCCGTCCCTCCCCTCCCCCTTTAAACACACACACAAAGCTAAATAGTTCAAATGATAAATGAAAAGGGTAAAAAAGCTTAATTGGGAATAAATTGGACCCAGCATAGAAAGAGACATAATAATATAATACATGTAGTTAAGGCATCCCTAGGCCCGACGAGTGATCCACGAAATACTTGCAGAGACCCTTTTTAAAACAGGCTAGCGAGGAAGCGGATTTTACATGGTCGGGAAGGCATTCCAGATATGTGTCCCTGAGAAGGATAAGCTGGCTTTATATAGATCGATTCTTGGTTTTGGGACTATGAAAAACTTTCTGATGTTTCCAAGCTTGGACTCAGACTTGCGGAACAAAGTGGAGATGTACTCAGGTGTTTTGTGCTTCCACACTTTGAACATAAAAATTGCTATGTTATATTTGAAATGATCTTGAAGAGGCAGGAGACCTGCTTTTGTGAGCTTTTCTTCTGTGGTTATTTGTGGATCAGGGCAGATTATTTTGGCCGCCCGTCTGTGTAGGGAATTGAGTCTCTTTAAATGGACCTCACTACATCCATCCCATACCGTTGGCGCATAATCGACGTGAGAACGTATGTGAGCGTTATAAAATAGTTTACGGGTGTCTGAATCAGTATAATATTTCAGTTTTGATAACATAAAGAGATTTATTGCTACTATTTTACATAAGACGTCTATATGAGCTTGCCATTTTAGCTGACTGTCGATTGTAATCCCTAGTAGGCGATGTTCGTTTACCTGTTCTACCTGACTACCTTTAAGTGAAAGGTTAAGTAAAAGAGGCATTATCTGCTGTTTTTGGCGCGTGGCGACCACCATCGATTTCGTTTTGACTGGGTGAACAACCATAGAATTGTTTTTACACCAAGCTGATACATCATGAAGACTTTGTTGTAAGTTGTCGGAAATTACCTGTATATCCTTACTGGTAATATGAACTGAGGTGTCGTCAGCAAAAAGGTCGCATTGCACATCTTGGCAAGTAATATGCAGAGGCAAATCATTAATAAATAAGCAAATACTCATGAGAGAGAGAGAGGAGAGAGAGAGAGAGAGAGAGAGAGAGAGAGAGAGAGAGAGAGAGAGAGAGAGAGAGAGAATTACGTCATAATTATTTGCTTCAATGTCTGAGTGGTTGTGGAGTTGTTTCTTCGCCACTGTCTGACGTTCTCCAGAGGTCAAGGTTTTTTACTGCTTTTTTGTTTTTGCTTTTGTTTTGTTTTGAAAAGAAATAATTTTTAAAGACAGAAGCAGAAAGGGTACAAAGCTGGCTAACGAACTCATCCAATATCTTTCTCCAAACTAGCTATATCCAAAATTTAAAGTAAATATGAAAATAATTACGGACTCTAATCTGTGTCAACCGACTTCCCTTAAACGATCTTTTATGTCTTCAATGAGTCATCCATTTACAATTATGCTCGGAGTCGCTCTTAACAGCCCCTTATGTAAAGTATTTCGCCAAGTTCCAAGCTTGTAGGTAGATTTTGGTGTCTACTACATACATACACGCACACACACACACACACACACACACCACACACACACACACACACACACACACACACACACACACACACACACACACACACACACACACACACGCGCGCGCGCGCGCGCGCGCGCACACACACATACGGCCTTTCGCGCAAAAAATATACTGTCGGCAGCTAGGTTAGTTTAACTAGACATGACGTAATTTTTATTAAGTACCTTCTATTTATACAAGGGACATTTTAGGACGGGTCGCGTTACGGCGAATTTAATAGCATGTCCATGATGTCAAAGGCGGGCAGGCTAAACCTCTAACAATTGAAGTAACAAGATAAAAATTACGTCATGTCTAGTTACGCTAACCTCGCTGCTGAACGTACATTTGGCGCGAAGCGCCGTATGTGCGTATGTATATGTGTATGTGTGTGCGTATGCATGTAAATAAGAGAATCTACGATATTTCTGTACATACTAGCTTGAAACTTGGCGAAATACTTTTCTTAAGTAGGTGGCTCAGAGAGCATCCGATCATAATGTAATTGTCTTTAATGAGACATTCAATTACAATCAGCAGGTCCGCATAGAAACGAAGATCCGACAGTGGGTTTTCAGGATGCCGACTACATCGCTCTGCACAACACAACTGCCCATGTCGTCAAGAACTTGCCTACGGAAACCGAAGCAGCCTTTCTGCCAGAAAAAGGTGGCGCAGCGTGCTTAACCCCCTTGCACATGCATCCACCGCTACCGGATACAGTACAAGTGGCTGCACGCACAGTGGAGTTAAGAACAGTGGGCTTGTCAGTCAAACGTTATGTCGAGACGGACGAAAACACTAACGCTAAGGATACGGCCACGATAGGTCGCGACGCCACAGCCACTCTAAGAACGGAAAAGACTTGCAAAGAGAAGTGCCGAACATACACGGTCGGCATTCTGACCTGCATCATGTCCATGTTGGGTCTGACCCTCGGAGAGGCTGGCATTTGCGTCGGTGCTGCCATGGTGTTCACAAAGCTGGAGGGAAGCACCGAGAATCAATACACCGTGGATGACGTGCAGGCACACACACTAGAGGTAAACATACATTTGTCTTAGGAGCATAGATAACTATGCTGGTCAGTGACTTTGGACCTTGCAGGCTACAGCTATACCGAGGAGCAAAAGAAATGCAACATTCTTGGAATAGTTTAAAAAAAAGTCGTATTTCTTTTGCTTCTCGGTATATAAGGTCCAATGTCAAAGACTAGCATACTTGTTGAAGGCATGGAGAATCTGAGTTAGAGATGAAATCAAGTTAGTCTTAGACGAGTAGATATATAGGTGCTGTTCGGTGATTTTATTAAGCAACCTACTCGACGCCGTAAGTAGATCGCAATATCGCCTTTATAATCGTTCTTACCATAATACTGGACAAAAGGGCTAACTTTAACCCATTCAGCCTTGACGCACTACAGCAGGATATGTCGACCATGATAATTCAAGGGTAGTGCCAGATTAGCTTGGCGCCTGTCGGCGCCAAGCTAATCTGGCACTGCCCTTGAATTAGCATGGTCGATCCATCTCCTGCAACTGGTGCATAGTCGTTAGATGACGCCTCCAAAATTTGGGAAGTACGTGTGTCGGGCTGAATGAGTTAACTGTGAAGTATAATGTCGTAATAAGAAAGACGTTTCTCCTTGTAAGCAGGAGAGTTCCTTCAGTTACCTTCAAAAGGCACTGGAAAACTTGTGGCATGTGTGCCTACTCACATCGGTTTGAAAAGAAGTGTAGAAAAGTCAGGCAAGACAACACTGATAACACGTTGTATCGGCGAATTTGAGCTATCAATGCTTGCCAAGGAGCAGATTGCTTTAACCCATTCAGCCTTGACGCGAGAGAGGGGAATAATGAGAGTTTTAAAAAGAATCTACTATCTATGGTCCCCCTCATTTTTCTATGTTAATTCGCACACAAAAACGCACAAAACGACCTTGCCTTTTTTCCTATTTTCTCAAATTCCTTTTATTTTATCTCATGGATATGAGATATAAAAAGAAAGGAACTGAATCTTTATTAACTACTATGACGGATGAATTTAAGGGGTTAACCTCAGTCATCAGTGTTAAATATATACATTCAAATCCCTGCCCCCCCCCACCCCCCCCCCCCCTAGAACAAAACGCCTGAGCATACCCAGTTGCATGTAACCCCGGCAGCAATTATTACATATAATACATAAACTACTCATCCATGCCTTACGCTTGACTGGTTTTGAAAGACCCCCACTTCAATTCAGGTAAGATATGAATAGACCTGTTCTGAAAATAGCAATTATTCGCATTTTCTTGTCGGGACGAGATTGCCTTTTGAAACCGGGATCGAAATTTTTTGAATCAGATCGGTATGCACCCGCACTGTCTCGCTATTCATACAGGAATTTATAATTTTTTCAATTATGTGTTCACCCGTTCGATTTGCCATTAAATGCAAATGGCCAACAGCCAACGCGCCGACACAGTAGGGCGTCGCTATTCAACTTAGTAAGGGAACACTCTATGAATAAACCGGCTCTACAGCTTTGAAAAGGCTATTTGCTGAGAGGTGACAAGAAGAGTTTCGAAATTGACTTCATATTTACTCAATGGCTGGTTCCCGAAAAATCAGACGGTGGTTATACTGTGCACTATAAACAGTTTGATAAGAAACTAACAAGTAATATCTAACACACAGACGTACACACAAACAAACACACTTACAAACAAACAAACACACAATCAAACAGACGTACACACACACAAACAAACATATACACACAAACAAACATATGCACACACACACACACACAAACACACAAACACACACACACACACACACACACACACACACACACACGCACTTACAGACACTCATGTCAGTACAATTTTATCGTAAGCATGAGCTGCCAGGTGGTGTCACGGTTGATCGCCTTTTGTGTTGCCTCACGCCGCGGCCGCATTCCATTCCTTTTCAATTCAGACACGAGCCGCATTTTGAAAAGACTCTCACCCGTCAATGGCCTTTATAGCTACACCCTTTCAAATCGCTAAGTTGTGTCAAAGATCAACAGGGGGACATATTACTTTTCAAAAGAGGGGGATCATTTACAAAACGGTTCTACATGTGAGGGCTTAATGTACTCATGTCTGGTTTACTGACAAAGAAACAAATGTGTTTATAAATTATCTTTTTTAATTGCATTATAAAATGAACACAGATGAAATATTATTATTAAATGATATTGGCGCTGTAGAAAACATAGACTTAGATTCAAAAAGGGAAAGACTTTTATCTGTAGTGGTTTCTGGTCATTCGAAATCTTATCTTGGGAAGCTATATTCAACTGAAGATATACTATCCCTCACGGCTGCTGATTTATTTAAACTTCATTTTAAATATGAACAACACATGGCTTCACTAATGACCCGTGATTTGAGCAAATCAATTGTCTGCTTATATTCAAAAGCTGTGAGTTACGCTCTCCCTGTAGACATTGAAAATCTCACAAATGACCTCGAGAGTAACCCCATTGTAACGAGTGCAATTGGTAAATTAGCTTGCCTTTTATTCTACAGATTTGGTAATTTGCTGGCTCCTCTGGTAACATTAATTGTAACTAGCAGCCATGTTGATTTTACGAAATTAAATTTTTTTGTTGATAAAAATGGACGACCAACAGACGACCCCCCAAACGACCCCACAGATGAACCCTGTTTCGGACCCTGTCCAGACTCCGATTCACGCAGTGACAAAAATTAAAAATGAAGGGAGGGTTCAGTCAGGTAAACGTTTAGCTGAATGGAACAAGCAGAAAAAGTTACAGCTACAGGCGCTAACAGAAAAGGCTCATGTAAGTGACCCGCCGTCAACACCGCCGGTAGGACCGGTAGGACTGGTAGGACCGTCAGGACTGGCACCCCCTGTCACACCCACATCAAAGTGAAAGACCTTCAACCCAGTCTAATTCTGAAACAGCAAGATATGCAGTTGCCGCATTTGTTGTCGGATCTGGTTTTGTAGCTTACCAATTATACAAAAAAATACAAGCCACAGACTCGTACAGTGACCAAAAAATTAAACACTCCATCATCAAAAACAGAAGTCTCCACATTACCAACAATACCCAAAGTTGTCGACCCATTTATCATGCAGTAATAAATTTATTATTTTAATTTTTTCTTGCCTAAGAAATGAATGACTCAAAGAATTTAATGAATCTTGTGTATCACTCTGCAGTAATCAGTGCATTAGCAGTAGCGTTTTCTATGCTGGGAAAAAATCTACTCAAAATGAAATCACCAGACCTCAGTAGACTCGATTTCGAAGACAGCGCTAAGCTAATTGTAGTTGTAACAGCGTCAATCGCCACGAAAGACCTTCTTGTTAAACAAGGAATTATTCCCGAAAATATATCTATGTAAATAAAAATAATATGGCGACGATAGCTATTATGGTGGGAGGAGCGATGGTCAACGCTCTGGCGTTTAGCGGCTCTAATTATCTCTTTTCTAAAATGGGTAGAGAACAATCTGCAGAAGAAATAAAGCGTCATAATGAAGCGTCAGAAAAATTAGCACAAGCAGAACAGGATTACGAAAAGAATAGAATTGAGAAACTTGATTTCATCAATGAAAAACTCAGGCTAGAAGGTCACGCACAACATACGTTTTCAAATACAGACGACGCAATCCGTGAGTATTTTTTAGTCACGGGTGAAGACATGTCTATCCCAAAACCAAAACTAAGTGACTACTATCAACCAAGCCCAGAACAAAGAAACGGGGAGATAATCTTTGTTCTAGTGGGAATGATATTTGTTTATTTTACTGGAGTTTTCATTGCTAGAAAAAATGGCAGCCGAAAATAAACTATCGAAAATATATTACTCACCATCAGGGTATTATAAAGGAGCAACCGCTATTCAGAAATTACATGCCGCTGTGGGCGGAGATATAACACTCAATCAAGTCAAGCAATGGTTACAGAGACAGGCAATTTGGCAAATTTATCTCCCTGCTCCAAGAAAGATAACTAGACCTCATTTTGAGAACACAACACCTAATGACACGCACCAAATGGACCTCCTGTTTCTTACCGCATGACACAATAAGAAAGAAACGATACAAGTACGCATTAACTGTTGTAGACATTGCTTCAAGGTATAAAGACGCTGAACCCATATCTGACAAAACAGCCAGTACAGTTGCTACTGCTTTATCAAAAATATATAGTCGAGGCCCCTTAAGATACCCCAGACTTGTACAAGTTGATGACGGATCAGAATTCAAAGGTGCAGTTAATCAGTTATTTGCTAAGCATGGCGTACTGGTCAGACGAGGAATTCCAGGTGTACACAGATCACAGGCAATTGTAGAGAACTTTAACAAACAGTTATCAGAAAGACTTTTCAGTTACCAGTATTCTAAGGAACTCATGCATGACACCCGTAACACGGAGTGGGTACAAAGGTTACCACATGTGATAAAAGCAATGAACAATGAAGGACACCCAAAACCTGCTGATGCTATTAAATTGAAAACAATTACAGAGCCAAAAACAATGTCAACCCCAGCACAGGCACCCGACACAAGTTTATTTACTAAACAGGTAAGATATTTATATCAACCAGGGGAAGCTGAGAATGACATCAGGCGCAGGTCAACAGACCCCATATGGTCAACATCCGTTCATAATATAAAAAAAATAATTCCCGGCGCAGACGCAACAATATATTACCTGTATGACCCTGCCCCACAGAGGGCATTTGTCAGAGAAGAATTACAGATTATTCCCTCAGACACCGTTACTCATTTCAGTAACTAACTCATCAATTAATTCATCAACCAGTTCGTCACAAATGTCTTCAGATAACTTGAGCCTGTAATGACCTGGTGCATAAGCTTTTTCCTTAGTGTGAAACACTCTTTTCGTGTCTCCAACTGCAAGTGATTTCTTATGTGTTTGAATTATTTCAAGATTATGTTTGTTTGATCTCAGTGACTTGTTTGGATAATCAGGCATTAATGCACCATCTAACACTTGCTTGTAATGTTCATGACGTATTTCTTTATTTTTTATTGCTGTTTTCTTGATACCTTTGGCTTTTGACTGACTACCCTTTTGGTGCAGTATAGAATACATTTTTGATCTCAGTCCAACGTACTCAACTATTGGCACACCATTTAGTTCATCTTTAAACTTACCAGGCACTTTCTTGTTTTGTGTGCTGAACAGTGGATGGTCTTTAGGGTAATCAGACGTGTCATACATGTGTAACTCTGTTTTCATGTCTTCATAAAAGTCTTCAGTAGGCACATCAATGATCATAGAGTCAGTGTCAGTGTATAGCAGACGACAGTCAGGATACTTTAATTTGAAGTAATCATAATAAAATTCAAGCATCACCAGTTTTGACAATTCAAGAATTGCCATACCAATGAATACTGGCTTGTCCAGTTTAACAATCTTTTTTTTGAGTGACACTGCATACAATGATGAATGAAATTCTTTGTACCCTGTGTACTGTGGCTTGCCTGTAAGTTTAATTGCACCCAATTCAGTTGTGACCAGTCTCACATCTTTTCTATGATGAGGATTTTCCATTGTCTTGCCAAAACAGGCATTGTTCATAAGCTTAAAGAAGTCTTTGTCAAATGCAGTGTTGCCGTCTCTGGCACGAAGGGTTGTGTTCTTCATTATGTAATCTTTCATGAAAGCACTCTGATCAAATTGAATTCCTCTGTGAACTTTCTTTAGTACTAACCCATGTCTGATGTAAAACTGCAGCAAGCGGTAGTGACAAACGTAATTGAATTTGTCATTTAGATTCGGTACAAGTTTAGTGTCTTCTTTTTTTCCCGTCATACTCATTTTCTCAACAGCTAATGGATAATCATTATGGTAATCGTGTAGATGATGCGGGTACTCCAGGTCTACTTCAAAGATCCAACCCTTCGCGTCGTTTCGGTCAAGATTCATAATATTGTTTGTTAACCCTGTTATGTCATACTGTGACAAATCATACAGACAAAAGTTTTTCAAGGGCAATAATTCACACATCGCGAACCCATACAAATTGTTAGCGTCCAAATACGTAATGAATGACCTTGACCCCGGGCTTGAGGGGTCAAAGTCCGGACTGTCCAAATATTTGTTGTTGGCTCTGGCGTAATTGTTCGATGCAATACTAATCCCTCCCCTCAATCCACGTTCCACCATTTCACCCATCGTACGATCAGACAACAGGTCTATAGATATCTTACTGGATTTCAAAAATGCATCCCATGTCATGCCAGGACTAGTTATGTAACAAGCAGGGTCAAGTCTGTAGTGTAACAAACCCTTCTCACGGTAACTTTCAAATACATCTGCTAGCAAGCAAACGTCAGCTTTCAAGTACTGGTCGTGGTAGTCACCAATTGTCTGACACCCCAACTTCCCCCACGCATCAAGAGCGTGTTGATATTCAGAGTCAGAAATACCTTTTCCAGTTAGTGTAGAATAAAATTTCTCTTTTGGTGGCAGTCTTGTTTCCTCAAACACAACCCAGTGATCAATGTACTCATATGGATAGACACCTTTCTTAATCAAGTCTGGTTCAAAATATTTACTTGTTATTGGATACTCAGTCAGCCCTTCTGCCAGACTAGCAAGACCTAAAGACAAATGTTGCATGGAGTCATAAAATGCTAATTTATCCAACCTAAAAGTCAAGTACTTCTCAGTTGTCTGGGCAATACAACTTATGTTTTTGTAAGACTCGTCTACAGCCTGCATGATGATGTGTGAATCATATCCTTTAAGATTGTGGAAAAAGATTGGTAACTTGTATGTCTTAGGATCTATTTTTAATAACAAGTTACAATTGTTATGTGCAGCTCCTCTGTAACGCCCAGTTATGTGATCGTGGTCACGAACTTTATCACCCCCTAAAGGCTGTTCACAAATCCAACACGACTCAGCTGTATCAAATTTCAGTTTGTCTTCTTCTGTCATCACCAAAGGCATCTGACATGTTGTGAGATACTGTACTACCTGACTATACAGATGTCTCATTTCTGTTAAAAACAGACATGCTGCATTTTCACCTCTGTAGATAACAGGCTCTGAATGAAGACCGTCTGACCTAACAATAATGTATCCAAAAGAACACACCACTTGGTCACTTAGTTTTATAGTCTTTGGTAATGACTCTGGAACAGGACCTTCAAATTGAACAACCAGGGATTCGAAATCAGCGTATACTACAAACGGCAATTTTTGCTGATTCCCATAGTTCTTAAAATACACTTGACTACCAGGATCTGGATACTTAAGTACAGTTTGTATGTCATCAGCTGACCTGCAGTGTAAAACATGTTTGTGCGCTACGTTTATGGAGGAGAATCTTTGTAAACATCTTTTACACACTTCCTGTTTGCCATTGTGTTTTGTTGTATGTGAATGAATTAGACGTGACATATTCCTGATAATTGTGTAGTGGAAGTTATTGTCATCGCCGATTAGCAACATGTCAACATGTTTATCTTCTGACTGCCCATATGTTGGGGCAATTGGAGATACTCTAATTGGCTGTAACTTGTTCTCAGCATTATTATCCCACACAAACACATTCACAGATATACCAGGATTTAGTTTTTCAAACAAGTCTATGTCTTCTATTTTAACAGGGAACTCAATGCCACTAAAGTTGAGTTCATTTACAAATTTGATGTAGTTAGATACGCGATCAGGTCTTGACCTCACAAAGTGTAGTTTAGCAAGTACACACCACATGAAACAGAAATTGTCATTGTTCTGTATGTTGACGACTGCCTTCTTGTTCGAAACTTCTGTTGGCAGTGGCAACCATGATTTACCTAATATAGGATGATACCTAGACTGCTTTAATTGTAGTTCATGTACATGCCCTTCGTGCCAGCCAGACCCCTTCATTTTTGCACTGTCGATTGCCTGGAGAAAGTCTGGTAATAGTCTGTCTCTAAACACGTTCTCTACCTCCGGTTCTCTTCTTGTGTTAACAGTGTGTTGTCTTGTTGATATGTACGATACAATCACTTCACCGTCCACCCTAGTGAATTCGATTTTCGCAACAATCTGAATTTTAACACTGCCTGTCAAAAGATTTTGTTGTATGACAGAAAAAGAGTTTTCTATTGATTCGTAAACATTATTAGTATTGGATATGGGTAAGTTTGTTGTGTGAAACACGTTTCTTAAACTAGATGAGCCAGGGTTGATGGCCAGGGCTTTGAGCATTGTCCGTCATTTTTATTTGACCGACAAAATAATAAATGAAAAAATATTAACGTTAACTCTGCTGGCTCACCTTGTGTAATACCACTTTATTAACTGCAACACTGTCAATATAAACATTTAGTTTGCGTAGTTGTTTAAATATGCTATAACAAACTTCCCCTAACCAGCCATAGTTGGTATCAACAACTTTAAAAGTAGGTGTCTTTAAATCAACTGTCATGTGCTCCACATTTGGATGCTCATCGACATAAACCAAAGTCACACTATATGAAACATATATTTCTGATGGTGCTGAAAGGCTTATGTAAGTCTGTTTGGGTGATGTTATTAAATCAGTAAAGTGCATAACATCTTTGAAAAGGTGTGTGAGATCAAGCACCTGTATGATTTGTCCGTCTGTCATTTTTATTGGACAAACAAAAGAATAAATTAATTTACATCAATTTACTAACCCATACCCTGTGGGCTGATCTGTCTTTAAAATGAGCTTTAGATGCTTAGTTGATTTCAGTTTATTTTTTACATCATCTCGTTCATGCTTATTTGGGATGACATCATTCTCTCTGAGACAGTCTTCGAAGCTGTCACGATCCTTACAGTAAAACAAACAGATAAACTTTAACTGTTCTCGAAAATCTTTTAGTACAGCATTATATTTTTGAGTGAGAATCCATACACTGACATTTGCGTGTCTGCCACTGAAGGCAAGTTCTGCTAGAGTGTTTCTCTTCTTGACAATGTCTTTCTCTGCAGAACAGTCATCAACAATAAACAATGTTGACTGTCCTTCAAATTGCTTGTAAAAATATTGTAGGTAGTCATTCAGTTTTTTCTCAGGGTCAACTAAGTATATGTTGTTGTCAGTCCAAATGAATAAACGGTTGTGATAAGCTTTGTTGTGTTTGATTGTAGGACAAAATATTACAATGTTTTCAAAGTGGTGTATGTATCTTGTTTGTAATAAGTCAAGTACGAATTGAGTTTTCCCACACCCTGTGGCACCAACAAATAAGCCACAGTGTGGATCAAGTGTCATTAAGCTACGGTTCATTTTAATACACAATATAATTTTAATATATGTGTCCACTCAGTCTGCTTTCTGCAATATTGAGTTGTGCGTCATATATCAGGTACAAATATATGTTTATGGCTGCAGCAGTTTCAACCTTCTTTTGTATCTGAATTGTTATTCCATCACTACCGTTCTCGACAGTTCGTCCTGACCCATGAAGATAATCGTCGTCTGTACTACGAAGATCTAACCAAAGTGCATATTTATTTGTCAGGTATTGTCCGATCCTAACATCATACAGATGTAGATCTTTGCACGCAATGTTTGCAGGTTTATCTCTAATCCTTCCACCCGCAAAATACTTTGTGGTTTCGTCATAGTGTTGATAAGGCAGCATTCCTGAAGCGTACACTTGATTAGGACGGCCTTCAATTGTGCAGGACAAATGTGTAATCTTAGGATTGTAGAATTTTTCTGAATCCCTTTTGTATGGACTCACCGGTTCAACAAACAACATAAGAATACCTTTCAGTGACCTGGCTGGTGTGTTTAAGTTTAAGTTCCACATTGGGTCACTCTTGTCTTTGGGAATTAAACTATGTCTAATCACCCTGTCATAATAAATTGGAAGTCTTGACTGGTACTGATTTTGTATGAGTCTGGCTAGTTCAATATGTGTGACAATTTCATATTCCAAGGAAATGTTAGAGATCTTGTATGTTGCATCTGTGGCAGATGATTTTATAACTTTGGAGTAGTCATTGAAAGTTAGTTCAAAGCTCAGACGGTCATTCAGTGCCCCTTGGTAATAAGGCAAATGAGCTGTGAGGATTTCAAACTCAAGTGGAATGTAAAATCTGGTTCCATATGTTTCTGCTATAATAACTTCCTTTGGTACCCCAGTAGTTACCTTATCTGCTGCATTGATTCGAAGTTTACCAACATTATCAGACTGTATACCTTGGTAAATACGATCCTCTCGTTCTTCTCTTGTGAGCCAAAGATCTTTGTAACAGTAAAATACATCTGAGTCGTCAAGACTAAACACTTCCTGTCCTTCAAGTTTTACTTTAATAGTTCTAACAATTGCTCTGCCAAGATTGTCAACCAGTGTTCTGTTTACGTCTGCGTCTGATGATAGTTCAATATTAAAAGCAAGACGAGCAGTGCCAGGAACAATAACGTCACTGGGACCTAGGTTTGGAAACTTGACTGTAAGTGTTTGGTTCTGGTCTATGGTACTTGGATTGTTCGTGATGACTATCGATTGTCTAATGCCCTTAACACCCAGGGGTTCACGTAGTTTTCTGTATGGGTCTAACTTTGATCCGTAAGACTGTGTCATTTTTATTATGCACAATAAAAAATAATAAATTAATAAAACAATGGCAGCAGGAGGATTTAATCATGAAGATTTTGAAATGGATGACATGCATGTCTCAGATACCAGTATCACAGATATGACTGGAATGGTAACTACTTCTAGTATGCATCACGAACTGTTAAAAGATAAAGTAAACTCATTTTATGAAAGTGTTGGAGCGCGCCCAGATGTCTTGGATCCTAACCAGTTTGAATATGATAAAGGGCACTTATTTGTAAATACGGACAGAGGGAAAATATATCTAACACATAAAAATAATCCTTCTAAGTTTAGAGCTTTAAGTACAATTAAAGGTGAAGTCGGTGGTAACTCTGGGTTGGCAAGGTACCTTGGAATTGGAGGGTCTCCCGTTCCCCCAAGACTGGTTAGTGTTCTTCACGACACGCAAACAAAGTTGCCAACAGGGCAACAAATTGAAATGGCACCAGTAACAAGCCTACCAGAAATAGCAAACACTGTGATACAAGAAACCTCATTTACTGAAGGGCAAATAAATGACGCTTTGAAAACAATAGATGATCCACCTTTGTCAATGAGGGAGATTATGGGATTGGATAAATCACTGCAGACAATAAGAGGTGAGATGGTTAATAATCTTGCCAAACTGGGAGAACTTGATAAACACATTGAACGTGAAAAAGAGAAACTGGCTACAGCAGACAATGGGAATCTTGACACAGAAATGAAAGAAAGAATTCAACACAGATTAAATGATTTGCAGATAGAAAGATCAGGACGGTTAGAAACAATTAGTATTGGAAGACAAAAACTGAAAACCCAAGTTAACAGAATTAGAGAAACTATTCAGAAAATACTTCACGAAGACACTACTCTGGCTGAGAGACTTAAAACACTTTTCAGAGAACAGGGTATTACAATTGCTAGTTTAATTACTGCTCTTGGGTTTATTATCAGCACTGTAGTGCTGGCTGTCTCCGGTGCTGGGGTTGGTGGGGGTGCACCGCCACCCCCGGGCCCACCGGCTCCCACAGATCCAAAAGATTTACAGTCGTGGGTAAAGAAACAGTTGTCTCACATATCAGACTTGCTTAAGAAATTGGCTCTGAAAGCAGTAGACACGTTGCCTGGCATTTTAGGCTCTGTTGTCAGCTGGTTGATTAGTACAGCGGCAAAGGCAGTTGGGTTTATGGCAGAGCATGTGTGGGTATTTTTGGTGACAGTAGGAGGGTTAATGGCGGGTTATTTAATGAAACAGATAAAGAAGTAATACTCCTAGCCCTGTTAATCCTATTACTAATGCAGTTCGTTCTGACTCATGTGTGTCAGGGGTTGTTACTGACTGTATGGGTACCAGTGGTGGGGCAGGGGAAGTAACCTCCTGTAATGATTTTAATGACAGTACATGCGCAGTTGTTGCTCCTAAGTTTACACTTTTATTGAGTCCTAATTTCTGACCAACACCTGCAACAATGATTTCATTATTATAATTTGTTATTGTACCCATTTGGAGTTGAAGGTCAGATGGTAACATGTATAACCCAGTGCCAACTACAAAGTCAACTTTCGATCTGGCATATCTGAGTACGTTTTGGTAGCGCTGTATGCTAGATGGGAGATCAACTGTTGAATTAATTGAATCTTCAAGATTAGCGAGAAACTGTTTTTGAGATTCAAATATACCACTTCCATTCAAAATATTCGATTTTGTTAGTGATTGTGCACCTAGTATACACCAGACATATGTTCTGATAGACTCATTGACGCGCTCGACTCCCGCTTGAGTAAACCCGTCACTCCTGTCCAAGACAAATGTGGTCCATGCGTTAGTCTGCTTCTGCTCTATTGATCCTAACCAGACTTCAGATTTTGATGAGAATGAAGTGTAACCAGGGTAATAATCTTGAGGGTATTGTCTGTGACTCATAGCGTAATAAAGTGTACCCATGCCTTTGTGATCATCAAGTTTTTGTGTAAAGTCATACTTAGTGCCAGGGTTAATGTTAAATTCATTACAGATGCGTTCAAATGCTTTCATATCCATGGGGTTGTTATACCTGTTGAAACTAGATTCAGTGGGCAGTGGTGTATGCAGTTCTGACAGAATACGTCTAAGCTGGTAGTAAGTGTGGAAACGATACACAGATCTAATCAGTTTGTTTGAGTGATTCAAATGATCTGTGAATGAAACACCACAGCCTGTAGTTGAACATAGTATTGCAAAGTTGAGTTGGTTTTGAAACATCTGTAGTGGACTTGAAGACCACTTTCTTACAGTAGAGTCGTCTGTTATTGGAGGGTTTAGGTAATGGTCAAATGGATTCGGTACTTTCACTTGAAATAAATCTTGTTCTGATACAGCTATGTCAAGCTGATTTAGTTGAATTATTTTCTGTTCATAAGTAGGTGCAACATTATATTTGGCATTCACATTGAATTGAAATGCGTTTGTAGTGGTGATGGTTGGCGATTTAAATTCCATCCTTTTTTATATGAGATAATAAAAATGTTTATTACCTTAACAAATCTTGACACAAGCAAACCAGTGTGGTTAACTAATGGGATTGATAATCGTAATGGTAGCAAGGCTGCAGCTATCCATGAAATGTTCTATACAGTAAAATGGTTTAATGTAACAGATGATGGTGAATATTCTGTACATGGAATGGTAGGTAGTACAAGTTGGGGCGCTAATCATTTACAGCCTGGGTATTATGACTTTTGTACTATAGCTGAATTTTTACAAGATATGTATAAAATTAAAGCAACTTTAAATCCGGCTAACTTGCTTGTTACAATGGAATTTCCAAAAGATAATCAGCTTATATTAACAGACAAACTTTTAATACTACTTGGTCTTTTATCCGAACAGGATATTGGTATTGCAGCTATTAGTGGTGATGATGATTGGACTTATGAAGCAGTATTTAAATTTAAGCCAAAAAAACAAAAAATAACTGGAAGATATCCTGTTCATTTGGCAGTACACACAGTGCTAAATGTTTATTTGAAAGAACTAAACACATCTGAGAATGTTCACAATGGAAAGCCTTCAACTTTGTTGAGATGCTTACCAACTGGAACTGCTCCGTATTGTGAAAGTGTGGTTGTTAGATTTCCTAATTTGCAGTTTAAGAAATTAGGTTCTAGTTTCTTTGAGTCACTGAGTATATCTGTAACTAATCAGGATGACAAACCAGTTCTTATGCATGATTTTAGTGTTGTGTTGGAAATTAAATAATTTTATTTTTGTTTATAAAAATGAGTGGTCTTGGTCCAAAGCCTAGAATCATACCAGTTGCATGTCCAGTAACAGAATTGAAAGATTTGGCAGACGTACAGGATTTTGAGAAGGAGGGGGATGTTGGAGAAATATATGGTTTTGAACTTGATTCAAATGGCATGTACAAGAGGAAAGTAATTGTTGACATGAAAGACGGTGAAAAACAGATTCCTAAACTTGGTCAGCTACGTGATGTTACTGTACCTACTCCACCTGTAAATAATGCGCCTTACAACTTAATACATGTGGGAAATAAGTGGGTGGTTTCACCTGTACCTGTTCCACCACCCACAATTGACTGGGACATAAAGTTGGAATTTATTAGTCCTTATGTATACACTGATGACGAAGGCGCCTTAGTGTTTAGAAAGGTTGTTAACTCGGGGCCGCTTATTGTAAGCCTTGTTCCAAGTTTTGCCCCAGACAACAATAGCAGAGAAAAACTGAAAGTTGAAAATTATGAGAGACGGCGGTATCTTCTTACAACTAGAAAGGGTAGATCAGATACTTCTGTTGTGTTTATGCCAGCAAGCTTAGTCATGGCTAGAGAAGCGACAATAGTATTTGAAATTATCATGAAATCAGTAACTACTGCTAAAGAGGCTCAAATTGCACAGGGAATTAAACTTACATGGGACGAAACAGTAACAGAATCAACAAAGGTCTTTATTGCTATTACAAAAAATGTTGATGTTATTAATGTTTCGAGCAGTGTTCCAGCTGTCAAGGTGGTGGTCGACAAAACAACTTTTGTTCGTCTAACTTACATAAACCTTGAACACATTGATCTTGTTGCATTTTATTATGCCAGCAAATTGTATACTTTTGAAGAGTTGCAAAATGTAATTGCTGATTAAATAAAAAAAATATTTGTGAATAAAAAAAATGGTAAACTTCTATCCGCAACTACCGACGCTTGAGCCGACTGAAACAAATGTGATGACTAAAACAACACTTGCGCCTGATCCACATATGCCAATTGCTTCAGATAAAACATTACAGGCAGATGCATTCAGATTAAATAATATTACAGAAGCTTTGAAATATTTGGAGAGTGAGGAGGCGAAATATTCACGGTGCAAAAGACGGTATAAGACCGTTTTTAATTCTGTTCAAAACACTTCTATGGCTATTGGTGCAGTTTCAGCTTCATGTTCTGTAGGGGGCATTGTTTTGTTCGCCACAGGAATTGGGAGTTTGGCTGGAATAGCAATTGAGGGTCTAAGCGTTGCTACATGCCTAGCATGCTTTGGTTTGGAGGCCTTGAACAAGAGGTTTCACACGAAATTAGAAAAACATGAAGCATTGAGTACTTTGGCGGGTGCAAAGCTGAGCAGTATGAAACTTATTATCAGTAAGGCATTGAACGATAATTTTATTGATGACGAGGAATTTAAACGAGTCCAGGATGATTTAAATAACTACAAACAACAAAAGTCTGAAATACAGAATAAGATGCGTAGTCAATCTCCTGTGAATGTTGAAGAGCTAAAGGCCAGTTTTTTAGCGGAAGGAAAAAAGATAGGTGTTCAGGAAACCACAGAAAAGCTACACAATCTTTTAAACAAATAAAAATCAGATTTGGTAATCGTTTATTTTTTCATTACACTTCACAGAGAGATGACATGCCACTTACACAGTTTAGGCCTGCACCATCTGCACCACCAGAATATTATTGAGAAAAAAAAGTTTTCCGGTGCCCTTGTGTCTTGGTAAAAAAGACTTAGTATACGTGACTAGAGTCAAGTTGTTATTAAGTACTTGCAAGTAATTAGGGTAAGTAATTAATAAGTTCTTAATGTAAGTAGTTAATAAGTTCCTATTGTAACTCACTTTAAGGTAACCTTTAAGTGAGTTGTGACTTATTGTTTTTACTTGGTATTTTCTTATCCAGCTGTTTTTTCAGTGCCTGTATAGTGTAATAACCACCAGTTGATTTTCTAATTCCTCAGAAACCACATGAGTACATTAAGCCCACTTGTACAAATCCCCCTCTTTTGAAAAGTAATATGTCCCCCTGTTGATCTTTGACACAACTTAGCGATTTGAAAGGGTGTAGCTATAAAGGCCATTGACGGGTGAGAGTCTTTTCAAAATGCGGCTCGTGTCTGAATTGAAAAGGAATGGAATGCGGCCGCGGCGTGAGGCAACACAAAAGGCGATCAACCGTGACACCACCTGGCAGCTCATGCTTACGATAAAATTGTACTGACATGAGTGTCTGTAAGTGCGTGTGTGTGTGTGTGTGTGTGTGTGTGTGTGTGTGTGTTTGTGTGTGTGTGTGTGTGCATATGTTTGTTTGTGTGCATATGTTTGTTTGTGTGTGTGTACGTCTGTTTGATTGTGTGTTTGTTTGTTTGTAAGTGTGTTTGTTTGTGTGTACGTCTGTGTGTTAGATATTACTTGTTAGTTTCTTATCAAACTGTTTATAGTGCACAGTATAACCACCGTCTGATTTTTCGGGAACCAGCCATTGAGTAAATATGAAGTCAATTTCGAAACTCTTCTTGTCACCTCTCAGCAAATAGCCTTTTCAAAGCTGTAGAGCCGGTTTATTCATAGAGTGTTCCCTTACTAAGTTGAATAGCGACGCCCTACTGTGTCGGCGCGTTGGCTGTTGGCCATTTGCATTTAATGGCAAATCGAACGGGTGAACACATAATTGAAAAAATTATAAATTCCTGTATGAATAGCGAGACAGTGCGGGTGCATACCGATCTGATTCAAAAAATTTCGATCCCGGTTTCAAAAGGCAATCTCGTCCCGACAAGAAAATGCGAATAATTGCTATTTTCAGAACAGGTCTATTCATATCTTACCTGAATTGAAGTGGGGGTCTTTCAAAACCAGTCAAGCGTAGGCATGAGGTGTTTATGTATTATATGTAATTGCTTCGGGTTACAAGCACTGGTTTGATCAGGCGTTTTGTCTATGGGGGGGGGGGGGGGGGGGAGGATTTGAAGTATTATTAACACTATGACTGAGTTAACCCCTTAAATTCTCAGTCATAGTGTTAATAAAGATTCAGTTCTTTCTTTATATATCTAATTACAGAGAAAAATAAAAGGAATTTGAGAAAAAGGAAAGGCAAGGTCGTGTGCGTTTTTGTGAGCGAATAACATAGAAAAATGAGGACCATAGAAGATTCTTTAAAACTCTCATATTCCCCCTCTCTGACGCACTGCAGCAGGAGATGGGTCGACCATGATAATTTTTTTTTTTTTTTTTTTTTTGCTACCCCAATTTTCTTTGTCGACCTCAGAGGTCTTCCTCTCACGCCGCTCATCCCCGTCAACCCCATTGTGCTCACCCAGGCCCGCTGGTTGTTCCAGCCAGACTCCCGGCCCTGCCGCTATATATGCATGGCAGGTAGTAGGGGACTCCCTCCGGAGGAAACTCCGCACTGCTGCCGAGTCACTTCGGTGGTGTTCAGTGTAGCCTTCAGGTGACCACACCTACTATTCCCCCTACTTACGACATTGTCGCTAGTCTCGGAGTCGACGAGTGGGAGCTCCCCCCAGAGGTGGCGAGTCAACCACTACGTCCTTCCACGCACAGCAGCAGGTCTGGCCTAAGACAATCGCGCACCTAGGGCTCCTGGAGGACTGGGATGAGGTCACCATGAGACGGAGACTTGAGGGATCAGAAATCTGGACCAGCGTTTTTTTCATTTTGCACGATGATGAGGATGAAGATGATATGATGATGCCATGGTGGTCCATGTGGTTGGGGACTGCGTGACAGGGCCGCATTCCACGCTTCCTCTCATAAATATCCTGGTGTTAACCGGCCCGGGAACTGCGGACACCTGCGTTGCCAGCCGTGTAATCATTCACACCTTGTGATGTGTCATAACCCGGGTAGCACCCCCAAAGTCGCACCCGTGAAGTGGGTGAGTCTCGGCTGCGTGGCATCAGCCTTCCCATTGGGTCCATAGCACACCCGCTCTCGGTAGGAGCCGACCCAGGTAGGAAAAATCCCGCTTGACTCGGCTGGGATTCGAACCCGGATCTCCCGGCCGGCAGTCCGACACGCTAACCACTGAGCTACGGAGGCCGGTCGACCATGATAATTCAATGGTAGTGCCAGATTAGCTTGGCGGCACTGCCTTTTAATTATCATGTTCGATCCATCTCCTGCAACCGGTGCATAGTCATTAGATGACGCCTCCCTACGACAAGCACGCGTGATGGTCTGGAGCCGTCTTGACCCGACGCGCATGAGGACATCGAGCTTACGTCGGCCCAATGGCCTTCTGCGCACTAGGGCGGTCCAAAATCACAGACGTTTCAGACCCTTATGTGTTTTGTTTGGTAGTATTCTTTAAACCATGAGTGGTGATCGTTTGAGAGCCTCGAGCCAGAACGTGTGTGTCAAAAGCAAGTCGAGGCTCGTAATGCATCACCATCCATGGTTTATCGTATTTATCCCATTGTCGAATGATCTCTGTTTTGTTTCTGACCGGTTGGACACTTAGGCTGACTCAACAGAGGCAATGAGGCCTTTGTTTCGTGAAGTTGCACAGCTGTGATGCCACAATACACATCGAGTTACAGAGTGACGTCAACAATTCGCTATCGCGTTTCGCTGCATGCCGTTTAAGAATTTACGTCCAATGTGGCCCTGGTCAGAGTGTAAGGATTCCATATACGCCCCACGTTCACAAATTCCAGGACGTAGGGCGTGGTTGCAGAACACGAGAAAGAACTTTTGACGTCATCTGACAGACTGGATACACAAGCTGTCTGCAGAAAAGACGTGTAAAGATCAAAGACAACATCGCCCACCTTGGAATAGGTATCTAAAAGGGCTATCGGCGTAAAACAATTGTCCAAAATGTGCATTTCCTCATAAACTCGATGAAATCCCACTGAAAAATCCAAAACTATCAACATAACATTCCGAAAAATGTCTGTCACTTGTTCAACCTTTTAATTTCGTTATGCGTTTGGCGGTTGTTTTCAGAGCGGATTTACTACAAACTGGCAAATTACACGAGTTCCTTAAAAGTATATCATATCAGGTCAACAGGCACTGAATATTGTTTTTAATGAGTGGTATAGAAATGCGATTCTTTGCGAAGATAACTGCGCTCAACTTTGCGCGCTCCGGTGTCAAATGACCTATACTGAACCATCCGTCGTCTGTTATCTGTCGACGCCCGTGGTAAACTTTAACGTTGGCATTTTCTCGAAGGATTTTAAGCCACAGACTTCAAACTGTGTCCAAGAATACTTTGTGGCAAACCTTTCTAATCATACCAACTTGACTTACCCAAAGGTCATTGTCACATAGTTAGTAAATGTAAAATAGTTGCCAGATTTTGACAAAAGTGTATTTCTCAAATACTTTTGCCAACTTCAGAGGCAAAATGTGTATACTTGATGATAAGGCCTCCCTGTGCATACTAAACTGAGCGACCCCCTCAAGGTTAAGGCTTAGAAGAGGTCATGAAATGTGTGAAAAATGCCTATAGCTTTGTTGTATAGAAACGGTTTTGTTAGCAGTTTTGCAAACATTTCCTTCAAACATGGCATAATGATAGATTAGAACTTCCGACCGTAAGCATACTAATTATTCCTGGCCATTCGTAAAACTAAAGGTCAAGAGTCAATGAGGTCGACGAATGCGTGAAAAATGTACATATGTTGATCAAACATATGGTTTTGAAGGTACCATTACCATTTGACATTTTGACACTTGCTCATATGAGTGACCCGTCAGAAAGGTCAAGGTCACACAAAGACAGGTAAATGATTTTCATCAGTTATGCATGTGCACCATGAGGGTTTTGTCGTTTTTGTTTGTTTTCAACAGGAACTGAAGAAGATAGTTAATATCAGCGACGAAGTAGTATCACCAGAAAATTTGACATGGCTGCAGCAAACCAACGGCCTTCTGACGGAGTTCAAAAGTGACGTCATCAACCTGATCTCCGACCCGAGTCGCGACACCCACGGAGATAGGAAATGGACGTTCATGGAGTCGCTGCTGTTTTCAGTCACTGTTGTCACTACCATAGGTCAGAAACTATACTACTCACAATAAGATAAAAACCACCCTGATAGGTGCACATGATCTCACATAAGCCCAATTTTGCCCAAGTTTAAGATGGTGTCTTGCCCAATAAGGAAAAAGTCCTCAGGCTCGCGACGGCCGCAGTGGGCCCGAAGACGTTTCGCTACGGAGGTGGCGGGGGCGGGGGGAGGGGGTGGGGGATGTTTGGACATTGACAAGCCTGTAGGTGGAGAAGATATTGTCTTGGAATTTTCGTTCAAAACAAAATCTAAATATTCCATAAAATTGTGCATAAATAATTATATGAAATCATGACCATTTTTTAGAATGGTCCTTAACATATTGTGAGTATTATTATTATTATTATTATTATTATTATTATTATTATTATTATTATTGTTATTATTATTATTATTATTATTATTATTATTATTATTATTATTATTATTGTTATAGTCAACTTCGCATAGTATAAGGTCGGATACAACATGGATGTAACAACGCTTACATTTAAGGTCCCTGCCAAATTTGTTCTTTGTTTTTGTTGTTCCAATTTAAAAATAAGAACAACTTTGAAATGTGGCTCTTCGGAGCGCGTACCATAGCATGTAAATGACGTGCTGGGCGGGTGGACCCACCATTCTGGCAAAGAAATACCAACAGAAAAATGACGTTACGTCTAGCTACGCAAACCTTGCTGGAGAACGTCTTTTTGGCCCCGTATGTGTGTGTGTGTGTGTGTGTGTGTGTGTGTGTGTGCGTGCGTGCGTGCGTGCGTGCGTGCGTGCGTGCGTGCGTGCGTGTGTGTGTGTGTGTGTGTGTGTGTGTGTGTGTGTGTGTGTGTGTGTGTGTGTGTGTGTGTGTGTGTGTGTGTGACAGCGACTAGAGCCCGCATTTGCGGACGGACAAGCTTGAAATTTAGGATATTGTCCATAAAAGAATTATCTTGAGGAAATCCTTTTTGATTTTTTTTTTATTCTACCGAATTGACAAAATACGGTTGACTTTGAAATGTGGCTGGTCGGAGAGGGTTCCGTAGAATGAACACGATGTGCTAGGTTGGCGAAGTCCGAATTCTGGCAAAAAAGAAACTAGACGAAAATGACATCACGTTTAGCTTCGCAAACCTTCCTAGAGAACGTACATTTGACGCCAAATGCCGTGTGTGTGTGTGTGTGTGTGTGTGTGTGTGTGTGTGTGTGTGTGTGTGTGTGTGTGTGTGTGTGTGTGTGTGTGTGTGTGTGTGTGTGTGTGTGCGTGTGTGCGTGCGTGTGTGTGTGTGTGTGTGTGTGTGCGTGTGTGTGTGTGTGTGTGTGTGTACACAAAACCTCTGAAATGGGTGACTTTCTTTACCATCCTTATGGAAAATGGGTGTGTGTAAAATTCTGTGTGACCAAGTCAGGCACCCATTTTTTCTGAGGGTTGTTTCTGCATTATCTTTCATTCAAAAGTCAGAAAAAATATCAAAATAAGATGTTCCCATTTGACGAACTTTACTTCAGGTTGTGTTTCTGCGACGCACTGGGCCTGTGTTTCCACGGAAGCGAGTGTCTAGAGATGATCGCTGATTGGTCAGCTGAGCATTGACACTGATGAACTGAGTTGTTTCCCTTTCCCTTTCTAGCGTCTTTCGTCCCCGCCAGCCATTTTTTCCGTTTGCGGAGGTAAGGTTTTATGCAATATTTCTTAGTTAAGAGCACTCCCAAATGTACTTGTTCAGTGCAGTTATTTAACTGAGAGATGCTCCCAATCCGATACAATTGCACAGTCAGCCAATACTGACCCGTTTGGCCCAAAAAACTGAGGCGTCTGCTACTGCCGCTGGTCGGTTGGCGTTTTCTGCTCAGTCTTGTAGTAAAGGATAATAGAACCCCACGATTTTAACAAAAGCTTTCTTCTTCAATGAAAGGAATTCGTTCAATAACAGCATTACAAGGTCAATCTGTCACGCGATTTTGTTGCTTTTTTCTGACATGTGTGATTGTGGTCGAAAAGTAACTTGACACATGCATGCACTATGACTTTAAAAAAATGGCGCCAGATTTCAATCCTCGTACGCAAAACTGCCTTGCGATTCGAAGAACAGACTTCCACGAACAGGTTTTTCGGATTGTGCAACTGAAGTGTATTGTTCGTAGGGGGCTGGGGGTACTGCAGTAATTATGTATATATCTGATTCAAAATGTCAATGGTTTACATGGTTGTATTTGACATGTTTGCAGCAACACCGTTTTGGTCACACTCAACACTTTCTGCACACACCCAGCGCCGGATGGCAGCAGGATGTTCAAACTCATCGGGATCTATGGAAGTGGACAAGCACGCCACTTCCTGGCACATGACCAAGGCCCATGGCAAAATTAGTCAGCTGCAGCATCATAGCCCCCCAGCCTCTGCCACAGAGGGTGCGTCTGGTAGGAGGGTGCATAGACGGCAGCGGAATGCCCCCAATTACAAACTGGTAAGTGATTCTATGATCATCTTCATTTTATTGGCTCACGTGCGAAGCAAAAGTGAGTTTATTGTCTGGGCCACTGGTCGTCCGTCCGTCGTCCATGGTAAACTTTAACTCATTCTACCCCAACACCAAAATCCTTAAATTTTGCCCCTGTCCTCTCAAGACTGCATTGCAGTGCAGGACACAGATCGACCATGATAGTTCAAGGGTGATGCCAGAATAGCTTGGCGCCCGTAGGCGCCAAGCTATTCTGGCATCACCCTTGAACTATCATGGTGGATCCTTATCCCCCAGCCTCTGCCACAGAGGGTGCGTCTGGTAGGAGGGTGCATAGATGGCAGCGGAATGCCCCCAATTACAAACTGGTAAGTGATTCTATGATCATCTTCATTTTATTGGCTCGCGTGGGAATCAAAAGTGAGTTTATGTTCTGGGCCACTGGTCGTCCGTCCGTCGTCCATGGTAAACTTTAACTCATTCTACCCCAACACCAAAATCCTTAAATTTTGCCCCTGTCCTCTCAAGACTGCATTGCAGTGCAGGACACAGATCGACCATGATAGTTCAAGGGTGATGCCAGAATAGCTTGGCGCCCGTAGGCGCCAAGCTATTCTGGCATCACCCTTGAACTATCATGGTGGATCCTTATCCCCCAGCCTCTGCCACAGAGGTTGCGTCTGGTAGGAGGGTGCATAGATGGCAGCGGAATGCCCCCAATTACAAACTGGTAAGTGATTCTATGATCATCTTCATTTTATTGGCTCGCGTGCGAATCAAAAGTGAGTTTATGTTCTGGGCCACTGGTCGTCGGTCCGTCGTCCATGGTAAACTTTAACTCATTCTACCCCAACACCAAAATCCTTAAATTTTGCCCCTGTCCTCTCAAGACTGCATTGCAGTGCAGGACACAGATCGACCATGATAATTCAAGGGTGATGCCAGAATAGCTTGGCGCCCGTAGGCTATTCTGGCATCACCCTTCAACTATCATGGTCGATCCTTATCCTGCTGTGGTGTGTCTGGGGTAGAATGAGTTAACGGTGGCATTTTCTCGGAGACTATTCAAGCCACATTCTTCAAGCTTGACCCAAGGATACTTTGTGGCAAGACATTTTAAACATACCAATTTGAGTGACCTCTCTCAAAGGGTCACGCAGGGTTGACAGATGTGTGAAAACTGCTTACATTTTCAGAAAACGTGGATTTTGCTGCTGCAGAAGCCAGCCCTCGTCACCGAGGTCACACATATACATGGGATTACTCTTTTTATTCTTGTGCAAGGCCCCTTAAACCAAAATTGGGCTGTTTCTGTCCTAATGCAGCTGTTTTTTCTTTCTTTCTCCAGTTGGCAAATGGAGCCTGGTATGGACCTGAGACTAACAGTGCAAGTGCATCGCAATACAAGGACAGTGATGACGAGGAGTTTGTTCCTGGCTCGAGCTCACCGGATTCAGACGGTGTGTTGGCATCAATCGCTGGGATCTCTGACACAGACAGTATTGTATTGACTATGTTAGATTTCATCAACGTGGCAGGTTCAGGGTGGGCAGGTGTCAGTGAAGCAAGTACCAGCAAGGTGCAGTGTGCGTTAGGGGGTGAATTAGGGGGTGGCAATGAGACTGTGGATAGGCAGAAGGAACATGATGTTGGGGATGGGGAAAGAGCACTTGCAGAAGAAACACGTGTCGCAGAGAGGGAAAGGAAAGTACAAATGGGACAAGAAACATGCATGCAAATTGTGTAGCAAGCTTGTCTTGAAAATGAGCACGCACTTACAAGATGTCCATGCAGATGAGGCAGACGTTGCTAAAATTTTGTTGATGAAAAAAGGGACAAAGCAGAGACGTCAGGCATGGATCAGACTACACGATGAGGGTGATTACATGCATAACGTTGCTGTTCTTGAAAACAAATCAGGATGTTTGATTCCTAAGTATCACACCAAAACTAGTAAGGTAGACGACCTTCTCGCCTGTAGCCATTGCAAAGGGCTCTATAAAAAAAGCTGATCTCTGTACACTCAAAACGTTGCTGTCAGAAACCAGGAGGGTTTCAGATCGCTAAGAGAGGTGAGGCGGCACGCTTCCAATACCCTTAGACGTTGAATTTTCCTTCTATCATAAGGTATTAGCCAAGCAGAGAGATGATGAGATAAGCCATCTCATCAGAACTGACCCCTTGCTTCTTGAGTATGGAAAGAGATTATTTGACCGCAGGGACATTGAAGAACACACGGCTGGGCAAATCAGCTCCAGGATGCGGGAGTTAGGGAGACTATTAAAGATTATCAGAGTGAGGTCAGAAATGAAAATCGCAAGTTTAAATGCTGTGATCAATTCAGCTAGCTTTGATCATGTTGTACTGGCTGTAAAAGAGCTAGCAGAGTGTGATGAGGACACACATCAGTTCCAAAAAGGCAATCTCGCAATGCGCATAGGCAATGCTTTGAAAATATGTTCACAGATCAAACAGTCACAGGCATCCAAACAGCTTGGGCAGGGTTCAGATGACAGGTGGCGACAGGAGTTCTCTGAGGCGCAGCGGTTTGACTCTGTCTTCAACGGGGACTGGTATGATTGTGTGTCTGCTACAGCAGCCCAGTCGGTCGGGAAAATGACCATGAACAAACCCAAGCTGATCCCATCATGTGAAGATGTGAGGAAGGTCCAACAGCTTCTTGAGACAAGGATGGTTTCGGAAGATTATCCGACAGTGGTTAAAGCAACTCTTTGCGCTGTCTCACTTTTCAACCAAAAACGAGGGAGAGAAGTTCAGAGAATGAAGGTGTCAGACTTCCAGAATGCTAAGATTGGATCGATCACCAATGGTGAATCATTTTCAGCGAGTGGAAATCAGATGCAAGTTTAATAGGAGTGTTCCCGTTTTGCTGACGAAGAAGATGATGACATCTGTGGACAGAATCCTTCAAATGAGGCAATCAGTGCCAGCTCTCGCTGGTTCCCAGTACATCTTTGCCACACCTTCTGGTCAGAGGCCTTACAGAGGCCATGATGTTCTGAAGGCCCATGCGCTAGAAGCACGGGTGTCATACCCAGCCATGTTCACATTTACTCAGTTACGGAAGCAGGTTGCAACTTTGGTTCAGTCAATGGCCATCTCGGAGTTAGACCAGGATCAGCTGGCATACTTCCTTGGTCATGATATTTGGATACATCGCCATATCTACCGCCAACCTCAAGACGTCCTTCAAAAGGCAAAAGTGGCAAAGATTCTTCTGTCAGTTAACAATGGGATGACAGATTTTGAGACTTGCATTAGAGCTGAGCTGGGCGATGATGAAGAGATTGACTTTGACAATGAAGACCATCAGAAACTGGCAGAGAGGTCTCGGGGGAAACAGCACCTGTGAATGAAGCTAGTAGCAAGTCAACAACACAGGAATCAATGAGCATGACAGAGAAAAGACGTCCAGAGCCTGATGACAATCTAGATAGTTTTGATGATGACAGTACTGCGTCAGCTCCTGTTCGAAAGAAAGCTAGATTTACAAGGAAACCATGGGGGGAAGCTGAAGAGAAAGCTGTTCAAACTCGTTTCAAGACACACTTCGTCATGAACAAACTTCCTGGAAAGGCCGAGATACAGCAGGCAATCGCAGAAGAGCCCCCACTTAGACATAGGCGCTGGACAAACATTAAGGATTATGTCCGCAACAGACTGAAAAAGTTACAAAAGAAATGAATTGAGATTCCCCGCCACTCGCAGCATTTTCGTTTTCATACAGATTTATTACAAGAGTGTTATTATTGGGGTAGTTTCAGCATGTATAGCCTGCTTTTTTATCTGATGGACACCTGGATCATTTTGTATACTGTATAACCTTTGAATTTGCAAAACGAAACAGCCGGCTGGGGACAAAAGACAATAATAAGATAAGAAAACCATTGACAATGTAAAGATTTATTACAAGAGTGTTATTATGGGGTTGGTCTGCCTGGATCATTTTGTATACTGCATAACATTTAAAACTCTGCAAACGGAAGAATGGTTGGGGATGAAAGACAATAATAAGGGGTAAGAAAACCATTGTCAACATAAAGATTTATTACAAGAGTGCTACTGTGGGGGCTGGTCTGCCTGGATCATTTTGTTTACTGCATAACATTTAAAACTCTGCAAACGGAAGAATGGTTGGGGATGAAAGACAATCATAAGGGGTAAGAAAACCATTGTCAACATAAAGATTTATTACAAGAGTGCTACTGTGGGGGGGCTGGTCTGCCTGGATCATTTTGCATACTGCATAACATTTAAATCTCTGCAAACAGAAGAATGGTTGGGGACGAAAGACAATAATAAGGGTAAGAAAACCATTGTCAACATAAAGATTTATTACAAGAGTGCTACTGTGCGGGGCTGGTCCGCCTGGATCATTTTGTATACTGCATAACATTTAAAACTCTGCAAACGGAAGAATGGTTGGGGACGAAAGACAATAATAAGGGGTAAGAAAACCATTGTCAACATAAAGATTTATTACAAGAGCGTTATTATTCGGTTGTTTTCAGCTCTGTTTTTATCTGATGTACACCTGGATCATTTTGCATACTGTGTAACATTAACCTTACTTTGCAACTAAACAGTGGCCCCCACCCAGGTCTGCCCTGGGGGACTTGGGTGGGGTTAACTCCTTTTTAGTTCCTAGGGTCACCCTGGTCAGCCCCACAGGGTGGGTTTTCCTCTCAATTCTGAGGCATGTGTTGCTGTCTACCCTTGGTCCATTAACTTGTATTTTTTGTAAGCTCTCCCTACTGTCTGCGCTGCCTGTATCTCTTGAAAAGAAGTGCCCAACGGAGAAATAAACACGCTTAGAAAAGACAGTTATAACACAATTTATTAATATTTCGGGTAAATCCGCTTTGTCAAAGCCGATAAACAAACAGAGAGATCAGTCACTACTTATCTTCATTCGCAGAAGGAATGTGGCACATTCCTTCTGCGAATGAAGATAAGTAGCGACTGATCTCTCTGTTTGTTTGTCGGCTTGTAACCGTCTTTTCTAAGCGTGTTTATTTCTCCGTTGGGTACTTCTTTGCATTTTTTTACACGATTGGCAGTCACCTTTTTGGTCTGAATAATGTTTTTTGTATCTCTCTTGATTTTGGATGTGTGTTGCTAAATGGTCTTAGATTTATTTAGCGTATTAGACCAGCTGGCGACATACATTCAATATTCTGTTCATTTTTTTTTCCACAAGCAGTGCAGTGCTGGCACATCCCGAAAAAGTCGGGACGTTCAGAAATGTACAACCAATTGGGACGAAAGACAATAATAAGATAAGAAATCCATTGTCAACCTAAAGATTTATTACAAGAGTGTTATTATTTCAGTGTGTATAGTTTGCTTTTATCTGATGTACGCCTGGATCATTTTGGAAATGTCTCTAACTTTTTTGTTACTATAAAGTACACTTTGCCTGCTGTGCATTGTTTCAAAAGTCGCAGGAAGCGTAAACCTTAGCTGAGTTGGTATACCTCGCCCTCTACCTAGGTTAAACGCACCAGCGGCGCCATTGTTGCTATTTTCGCACCAGACCGGTCGCTCGGACCGGTCACGTGCACCAGAACTGCGCGCGCAGGTTGGCTTCTGCACTTGTAGTCTGGTCTCATACGTTCACGCGGAAAATTGTGATGGCAGTCGAAAAAAAAGGGTTCATTTGCCGTTTTAACGTTTAGCCGCGCCTTTTACCTCCCTTAACACGCCAGTTTTGTGTTGAGATGATGGAGGCTTGTGTCATGCCCCACACCACCGAATCAAGTCCATTGTACATGCAGTGCGCTCATTTCTCGAACTTCAGCTATGACGGTGCTTTCTGCCGCAAACGAGGCAGATGTCGCAAAATCACCTCCATTGAGGATTAAAAAAAGCTATTTTTCAAATCTGCCAAATCGCGTAATGTTTCGTGGTGCTAGCATAAGGATGGATGCATTATTGCCGGATTGCATATATGGGAAAGGGTTTATTCTTTATTCATGTTATTTTGCAGCAATCAAACGACGGTCACGTGATTCTTTCTCTGAGGTTGCCCATTACAGGTGCAGAAAGCACACGCTCTAAACCGATCGGGTGCACCAAACCGGTCCGAGCGACCGGTCTGGTGCCAAAATAGCAACATTGGCACCACTGGTGCGTTTAACATAGGCCACTGGACGAGGTATACCAACTCGGCTAAACTTTATTGTCGCACTTGCTAGAACTCGGTATTATATTTCTCTCTTCATTTTATCAATTAGAGGCATGTAAGTCGTGGAAACCCTTTACGTGCCGAAGGCAAGAACTAGTTTTCCTCATCACAAAGTTGCCAGAAAAAGGTTTGACTGCTCTTGATTGTTTGATTTGAAGTGTTTACAAACAGTTACTGTGTTTTTAAATGAATGCACCTTTGATGTGATTAATAAAGGCTGAAGTTTCAAGTTGTATGTTGTCAGTTAATTAATTAATGTCAGTGTTCTGTTCTGTCATTTTAACTCATTCTACCCCAAGACCGGAATTCCCAAATGTTGAAGTCGTCTTCTGAAGACTGCGTTGCAGTGCAGGACACAGATCCACCATGATAGTTCAAGGGTGATGCCAGAATAGCTTGGCGCCCATAGGCGCCAAGCTATTCTGGCATCACCCTTGAACTATCATGGTGGATCTTTATTTTCCTGTGGTGTGACTGGGGTAGAATAAGTTAAGTGTTAGTTTCTTCGTCTGGGTCTTTTTCTATCTTTTATATTTTTCCACACTTTTTGACCCGCATCATACTGAGGCTAAAAGCTTCAAATTTGTTCACTGCCATAATTATATGCAAGCTACATTACAGTACCTACAGATGAGGACATAGACCAATGGCTTTAGTTCAAGGGTGGTGCCACAATAGCTTGGCGCCTAGAGGCGCCAAGCTATTCTGGCACTACCCTTGGACTATTTCAGTCACACTTGTTGCACACACTGGTGTATTCCGAATGATACGGGTTAATATTCAAAATGCTCTGTTGCTGTTTGTCTGAAACTCCAGAGTACATAACAAAAAGTTATTTAATTTCCAGAATACATTATGTTGACTCTCACATAAATGCCATGATAAACTGTTTTGCTTCAGAAGGACAAAACGCAGCAATGTTTAAAAGATTTCCTTTGTAAAAATCATAATCGAAAGGTTACGGGCCAGTGTTCATTGAATTTTGCACCATACAATGTTAAAAATGTTAAAGCATACATACACATTAAGTTGGAAAAAAAATGTGAAAAAGAAGTATTCCATGAACTTTACCTTATTACAGACGCCTAATGTTGACTGTAATGCCAGTTTTTGTGTGAGAGGCACCCACTTTATTGGTAGAAACCCATTTTTTTCCATCTAGTGGCTCTGTTTCTAGAAAATGTCTATTTTATTTTAAGTTATAGAGCTTAGTTATAAGGTGAGTACTAAACATTCGCATCAATTCCAGAGCCCTAGAATAAATAGAAATATGGGAACCCATTTTCACATAAAATGGTAGGTAACCTACTCTGATGCTTTTGTCTCTATGTATATGTGTGTGTGTGTGTGTGTGTGTGTGTGTGTGTGTGTGTGTGTGTGTGTGTGTGTGTGCGTGCGTGTGTGTGTGTGTGTGTGTGTGTGTGTGGTGTGTGTGTGTGTGTGTGTGTGTGTGTGTGTGTGTGTGTGTGTGTGTGTGTGTGTGTGTGACAGCGACTAAAGCCCGCATTTGTGGACAGACAAGCTTGAAACTTTAGGATATTTTCCCTAGTTTGGTTACACGTTGTCAAGAAAATTACTGTTTCACAAAACCCGGTTGATCAGCATTTGAGTCCGTGTTTTTGGTTATTCTTAACTATATTTTTGTCTACCGTGTTTAAAAAATACGATAGACTTTGAAATGGGCTGGATCGGAGGGCATTCCGGAGCATGCACATGACATGTTTGGTGTGCGGGGCAGAAATTCTGACAAAAAAGTAACACGATAAAAATTGCGCAACGTCTAGCTACGCAAACCTTGCTAGAGAACGTCTTTTTGGCGCCAAACGCCGTATGTGTGTGTGTGTGTGTGTGTGTGTGTGTGTGTGTGTGTGTGTGTGTGTGTGTGTGTGTGTGTGTGTGTGTGTGGAGCGCCGGATCAATCAGTTTTCAAGCGGGGAGGGGGGGGGGGGTCTCAACTTTTATTTTTTTCTATTGCTCGGGTCTAGTATATATCAAAACATCACAACTGAAACTGTTCTCCTGACGTTTTTGAAAGTTTCTAACTGGTGTTACGTACGGCACTGAAACACAAGCGTTACAACTCAATTTTAAACACACTTATTTATAGTTTGATGTCAGCCGAGGGGGGAGGGGTGGGGGAGGGGTACTGTAGTACCAAAGCACGCCCCCCTCCCCCCCGGATCCGGCCCTGGTGTGTGTGTGTTTGTGTGTGTGTGTGGTGTGTGTGTGTGTGTGTGTGTGTGTGTGTGTGTGTGGTGTGTGTGTGTGTGTGTGTGTGGTGTGTGTGTGTGTGTGTGTGTGGTGTGTGTGTGTGTGTGTGTGTGTGTGTGTGTGTGTGTGTGTGTGTGTGTGTGTGTGTGTTTATGTGACAGCAACTAGAGCCCGCGTTTGAGGACGGTCAAGCTTTACATTTTAGGATTTTGTTCCTAAAAAAATTATCTCGGAACCTTTTTTTCGATTTTTTGATTAAGATGCTGATTGGCGATAAAATGGCCGTTTCACAAAAAAACGGTTCATCCACACTGGAGTCCGTAATATTTCTTATTTTTACCAGATATTTTGCGTATAGCTAGATAAAAGGGAGATAACGAATAAGTTCGTTAACCAGCATTGTACCTCTAGAACATTTTGAGTGATGATTAAATATTTTGGGAAAAATATATTTTCATGTTTTTGGGATTAATTTCACGCATTATATGGGTTCATCTTAAAACAATTGAATCTTTTATGAACCCCTCCCCCCCCCCCCCCCCCAATCTTCTCATTAATGATCGCATGATTTTTCGTATACGGTATTTACGTAAGCCTACAGTTTGCCTCGTCTGACGGCTACGATTAGGTCAATTGTGACCTGTATGCCCTAAGTGTGAAAATCAGACAATGTTCTGCACCACTTTTTAGGAGTAATTTGTAAAACAGCTAACATAACTTTAATTTTTCTTTTACGAAATCAAATATCTTCTCATTAATACCCGCATGATTTTTCATAAACAGTGTTTGCATAAGCCTGCTGTTTGTCCCGACCGTGGGGTAGGATTAGATCAATATGTGACCTGTAAGCCCAAGGCGTGAAAATCAGCAAGAAAATTGCAAATTTGATTCTCTGATACGTCAAATGTTAGTACTGCGATGAGTGACGTATAACATCGAGTCGTCACTATGAACACAGCGTCGTGGGACTAATCATGCCATGACGTGAATTTCAGCTTGAAGTGACGTCATTTCGCTGCTCGTGCTATTATTCTTCTTTAGAATAGCTAACGAATGGCGGGAATCGCGGTGTGTCCGTCTTTATCATTTCTGTGTGCCAGTGTGTGTGGATCAGAGGTGGGTTAGAGTAGAAGGAAATGGATTCCTGTCACCACACGAGCCCACAGAGCGTACTAATGGCGGGAAGCGCCGTGTGTCTGTCTTTGTTTGTGTGCGCCCACGTGCGTGTTGATCAAGGGTTGGCTTAGAGAATAGGGAAAAGGATCAGCATAACAAGCCTAAAAATATGAACAACTCTGAATGTCCCTAAAAGAAACCGCATCTGAGCTCCAAACAATACGGTAGACTTATGGATGAAATCCTCATCTTGTTTCAAGTTTTGGATTCACTATATACTCCCATCAGTCAGCCCTAGAAGAGGTTGTGTGGAACAAAACAGACAGCCCGGGAAGAGGCTGCGTGCCTTTCGGATGAGTGACGTAAAACATCAAATTAGTCACTGCCGTGTACACCAGCGATGACATGACGTGAAGCTTATAGTGACGTCATTTTGCTGCTCGTGTTATTTTTCTGCTTCAGAATTCCTGTCGCTACACGAGCCCACAGAGCGTACTAATGGCGGGAAGCGCCGTGTGTCCGTCTTTATTTGTGTGCGCTAGCGTGTGTGTTGATCAGAGGCTGGCTTAGAGAGAAGGAAATGGATCAGAAGGATAAGCTTAAAAATATGAACAACTCTGAATGTTCCTAAAAGAAAAACGCATGTGACCTCCAAAGAATACGGAAGACTTTGGGATGAAACCCTCATCTTCTTAATTAAATCACACATTGGCGAGAAAATGGCGGTGTCACAAAAACCGGTTGATCTACATTGGAGTCCTTAATGTTTCTTATTTTACAAGATATTTTGAATATAGCTAGATTAAAAAAAGACTCTCGGGTATCGGTTAGGATCAGGTCAAATTGTGACCTGCAAGCCCCAGGTGTGAAAATCAGCCAGAAAATTGTCATGTTTGATCCTCTAATACGTAAAATGTTACTACTACAATGAGTGACGTATAACATAAAGTCGTCACTATCAACACGGCATCGTGGGACTAACGATGCCATGACGTGAAGCTTGAAGTGACGTCATTTGGCTGTTCGTGCTATTACTCTTCTTCAGAATAGCTATCGCTGCGCCAGCCCACAGAGCTTACGAATGGCGGGAAGCGCCGTGTGTCCATCTTTATTTCTGCGTGCCAGTGTGTATGGATCAGAGGGTGCGTTAGGGTAGAACTGAGATAGCTTAAAAGGATAAACTTGAAAATAGGAACAGCTTTGGGCCGGGGAATCTTGTTGTAAAATTAAGCGGCTTATAACGAGGTCGAATATAACAAAAGGTCGGTTATATGAAATCTGTTTTTCGGCGGTGTTTTCAATCGGAAGATTACAAAGTAAAGTAGGTAAAAGCACTGTCAGGCGAGAAAAGTGTGCATGATCGACCAGTGATCATACATCTACTGTGGTCAAAGCACAAAAAAAAGTTAGGAAAAAGGGGGTGAGCTAAGAAAGTGACTGGAAGCAATGCATATGGAAGCCCCCCCCCCTCGAAAGGGAGGGGGCTTCCATATGTGATACGCCCCCCCCCCACCCCCACCCCCCCCCTGCTTTGACCACAGTAGATCTATGATCGCTGGTCGATCATGCACACTTCTCTCCCCTGACAGTGCTTTTACCTACTTTACTTTGTAATCTTCCTAAAATATTAGCACTGGCAGTCTCCTCTTTTCTTTTCATTGATTACTACAATATCGACTGCAACCCCTTAACCCCCTTTTAGTAGGTTCTCTTTTAGGGTGCATGGAAATTTGGCTCTAGGTGGAGACATGGAATGTATGCCCCTGCAGACACCACAGTAAAATGTGGCTGCCATTGCAGGTAGGCAAAAGTTTCTCCCTTCCTCCAGTATTGCCGATGGTGTGTTGAAGAGGTCGCCAAGACCGAAACAGCTGTCCACACCGGCTAAATATCTGGACCCTTCCTTGGGGGACCTAGATTTAAATTTCCATGCACCGAGTGGCTGGAACAGTGGGATATGTGATACGCCCCCCTTCGGGGGGGGGGGGGGTCTTCCATATGCATTGCTTCCAGTCACTTTCTTAGCGCACCCCCTCTTTCCTATCTTTTTTTTTTTTGTTTTTTGTTGCTTTGACCACAGTAGATCTATGATCACTGGTCGATCATGCACACTTCTCTCCCCTGACAGTGCTTTTACCTACTTTACTTTGTAATCTTCCTAAAATATTAGCACTGGCAGTCTCCCCTTTTCTTTTCATTTTGGTGTTTACAATCGGTTATAACACATTATTTTCGGCGGTGCTTACACCAAAGTAAACTGGAAAATACTCCAGATTTCACATAGTTCGAGTGTGTTTTCAGTGATGATTTAGTTTACCATTTAAAACTTGCCATGAATTCAGGAACTGCTGCTTGGCGCATTTCGTCGTCCTCTTAGTGTGTAAAGGCTTCCTCGCACGGAGACACGAAACGGAACATTTCGTCGAAATGAGCGCATTTCAGACATTTCTGCAACACTTCACCGTTTCACGAAATGCGAAACGGCGCATTTCGAGCAATAGAACCTGTCTCTATTCCAGAAACATTTCGCAGAAACATTTCTCCCCGCTGCCCAATCAGCGTCGTTCGCTCAGTCACGTGTTAATCTGAGTCATTCAAGCCAAAACACTCAAGATGGCGGGTAAAGCGATGGCGTGGAGTCAGGTCTATTATGGCAAAAAACGCGTGATGTGACGCACGATTCTTTAGTATTTAGGCGGAAGGATGATTTTCGAAATGGAATCTGTAAAGAATCATCACTAAAGTACCACCAAAATATGATTTTAGGTCAGTTTTCTGAACCCCACTTTCATCGGCTTTCGAAGCGAAGCCTACAAGATGGCGGCTATCGCTTCGAGACGGCGGCAGCCTCGATTCACTTGAACCATCACTGTTTACGCATTCGAAAGCTCTTAAGTTTATTCGATATGGTCTGGAATTCGCTTGTATTGTGTAAGCTAAGGCACACATGTCTTATATGTTTAATTGTTAAGCGTCAGTAGTCAGAAATATGACCCGATCGATACAACCAGAACATGTGTCTGTGAAGAGTTTACCTCCCATGTACCAATCGAAATGAATTTTCACCGCGTTTCTGCGTGTGCGGAGGAGGCATTTCGATGCAATGAAAATGTTGCGTTTCTTGTGTATGTCGTTTCTCCGTGTAGGGAAGCCTTAACGTTATGATCGTGCAGTCCGTGCTTCTTGGTTTCTGTTTGCTTAAGTTCTTTTGACTTGCAGAATTACTGGTGTAGAAACCGACAGGACCCTACCATGCCTAGACAAAGGTTGACCCGGTTCCTGTTGCCACGTGATCTTTATCTAAGTCATTGTAACACTTTTAATTGCCTTTTAAGAAACACTTTTGATACAATGAGGAAAAAAGTAAATACAGTATTGGATGTGCATCGAATTTACTAGCCTCCTTTCGCCAATGTTGCCATATGGCTAGACGTAAAAACAGGGTGTAGGGGGCTCTGGATAGAGGTAGTACCTTTGCTGTTCGGCAGCTGCGTCCTACATAGGACGGACGGGCATCACTGGTCCTCATCCATCTCCTTAATCTCTTACGTGCTGGCTCCAAGCGCCACACCCTGGCAAACCACCTCAGCTGGTGGGCTAAACCACGTGAGGGGGTGGTGTTCACATTGCACCACTAGGCGGATGAGCTGTTTCTGACAGCCAACGGCTAAAGGACGGAGGAGATCAGGTTGGATCCAACGGCCAAATGTGGGGGAGTAAACCCTTCAAATCAGGAGTGGAGCCCCGAAGGCAGACAGCTGCCTGTATTCACGCACTGTTCTGGCAGCTCCTGCAGCCAAACTGGTGCCAAACGTACTGCTTTGCATTCCTTTGGATACATCAGCGAGGCCGAGAGGGGGATCTTGACGACTGGGCATCCCAGGATCTCCATACACTTCGCCCAGGCTTGCGCACTGGAGAGGTCACTCCAGTGACTGACCCAGAAAGTGCATACTCCATTGTCTTTCGAGACAGGATGCCGAACAGCAAAAACAGCGTAACAATGTAAAGAAAGGGTGACGTAATAGATAGTGTTGATGTACGTTATACATTTTCCAACTAGCTTTGATGTCATTATGAAAGTGATGTAACAGTTATGGACCATGTCGCGGATGATGTCATAGATCATGCAGTTACTTAATAAAGATGGTTCCATATAATCTATCAGAGAGAGAGAGAGTACAAAGTTCAAAGTAATGATTACTTAGAACTTGTCTTCACTTTGGTAGTCCACCAACGTATAAGTGTACAGAAGAGGTATGTGTATACGTGGAGAAAAGGATATCACAGTACCAGGAAATAACTTGGAGATGACAGAGGTAAGTGTACATATAAGCTAAAGACATTAAGTACGCAACTGTAGAAAGTAAATGTTTCTAGGTAATACAATGAAATTTTTGCTTTTTACAAAGCATCTCAATGCAAATTTCGGTCTTCTTCTACTTAATTAACACTTTTGTGTTACTTCTTTTCTTACACACTTTGAGTTCATCATTTATATGTTTCACGTCATACCTTCATTTGACACTATCGCTAAAGGCTAAGAAAAGGTAAGTCTCACATTATGTACTTGTCGGTTGTCTTAAAAAAAAAAAAAAAAAAAAAAAAAAAAACCACCAACAATTTATTAATACTGCGAGTGAACCCCCGAATTAGTCATAAATTGTGCTGTGTTTTTTTTTCTTCCTTCGTTGAGATTTCTTCTTCATGACCAAGCCTTGTTAATATCGGGAGTGTTTACTTCTTGACGCTTTACTAGAGAGTCATAACATAAGCAGCCCTGGTTTAGCTTCAAGAACTAAACTGAACATTCAGACTAAATTCAGACTAAACAGTGTATAAAATGCAAATAAAATGTAAAAAATTCACAAAAAAGGAAACACGCTTAGAATGATCAGCAGCTTGTGTTGTATCCTGTCTACGTTTCTGTTTTTTAAGGAACAAGGAGTGAGATGTTCTTGATGTTTAGCCAGGTCTGTTTATTTATTTATTTATTTATTTATTTATTTATTATTATTATTATTATATTATTATTATTATTATTATTATTATTATTATTATTATTATTACTATTATAGTTTATTTAGTGACTCGTGTTCTTGAAGCTAAAGTAGTGAGTCACTACATGATCTACCAGAAAATTATTGAACGCTCGTTGCGTTGACGTGATGAAGTTACTCCAGGGAGTCACAACGTATACAGATATACATTTGGACATTTCGTATTCAGCTTTTAAAAAAAAAATATTATTTTTTACGCTGTGGTTGTCGGCAGAAGTTTCTGCCGCGATTACTCCAGCAGGAATCATCACGACAAAAACCTCTACCGATCGACAGCCAATGGGCTAAAGCTAAGCCAGTTGTGGTTTTGTTGGTGTGTGCAGGTCTATGGCAACTTGGTGCCGGTAACACGAGAAGGACGAATAGCTTCAATGATCTTCGGGGTCTTCGGCATTCCTGTCACTCTAATATATCTAAATAACGTGAGCTTCTATTTGGCGCACGTCATGCGTTTCGTCTACACCAACGTCCCCAGCACGCACAGTATCTTGGGCAAATATTGGTCCATTGCTGGATAATGGCCGATATATTGGGCCAGTATGCGAGAGCTTAGCGCCATGCTGAAACCAACACGCGCGCCGGTATCGCGTGAGTCCGCGCGCGCGCCGGTATAATCAATCTTGGTGCCAAGCTGGAACAATCACGCGAGCCGCCGGAGGCTGTACCGCGCCCGCGCGCTGCTTCGACTGCAAATGTTGGTACACGATAGGCGAGCCAGTCTGGCCCAATTCGCAACATTGACAGATGAAATTTTAAATCTAGCCGACATTTATCTTGAAAATAAATATACAACGGCAATCTTTTACCATAGTTTGGGCACGCCGTGACTTTTTTTTTGTTTAAATAATTTTTTTTATATAACATTTATTCGCCACATTCTATGTTTTGTCAGACACTGCATTGCATGCCGGTATAGCACCTGCTGCGATTATTTCCGCCAAATTTGACTGCAGATCAAGGCTACAAATTCCATTGCCAGACCAAGTTCCAGCTTTCTTTCTTCTATATTTCTTTCGCTGACGCCACGTGCACTAGCTGATTAAGGTATACGTACGTGTATAGTACGATTTTAAACTTCTCCTTGAGAAAATATGGATTTTAAAGATGAGTCGTACTGGTCGAAGAGGAGAAAAATCAGGAATTCCCACTACAAGATCGTGCAGAGCTGGAGAACCTCAACACAGTCCTAGACAACGCGCGGCGACCAGGAACAACATGGTAATTATACAGTTGAAATCTGAATATTGTTTGCATTTTCTTGTTTTGTGGTGTGCTGCTTGGGTTGATGAATTTAGTTATGTAGCTGGAGGTTTAAAAACTAATATTTTATTATAATTTACATGCTGTTTTGTGTTTCGTTTTATGCTTTCTGCTCTATGCAGGAAAACTACAGAGAACTAGGTAAATTTTGATTGTGATTCTTTTGGACAAATTTTATTTGTAAAAACCGTTTTATTTTTTTTCTGTGTGTGTTTGCAGATTCTGTACTTATCCCATTGGAGGCTTGGACTTTAAAGATTGTGTACGGAGGACAATGCCCTTTTTGATGAGGACAAGTCAGTGTCTGGATATATTGTATAACCTCACTGAAAAAAGGGGAATGAAGCCTTCAGCAGACTGTGTAACTTGCACAACGCAATGATTGGTAAATTATAATTAAGTAATTAATGCTCTGTTTTATTATTAAAACAAGATGGGATAAAACATAACCCACAAAGTCCCTTCTATATGAGTGCTGTCCTCGCTTTTGTCTTTGATCTGATTCTGATGTTGAATTATCTATTGAAAAAGTCTCACAGATCTGCCAATGCGTCAGTGAGTTCTATAATGCCTCAGTGCGCGAGCATGACTTGGCCCCGGTAGCTGGACTCACAATCCAGGGAAAAAAACGGATTTGTTCAATAGCATGTCCGTTGAAAGGTCCTGGTAAATCAAAGTGGCACAGTTGGAGTGCGCCTGAGTTGATCAGTGTTCAGGTCGTACTCCATAGGCAATAGATTTCCCTGTCCCCCATAACCCGCCCGTCAGGGCCGTCCATGATCACCTCGGTGCTGTGGACGTTAAACCCGAACTAACCAACCAACCATGACTTGTGACCCAGTTTCCTCGGCTGGCCTGGAACAAACTAAGTGGCCAAACTGAAACAGCCGCGTAACGTGTATGTCAAGACATACGCGCCACGCGGCTGTTTCAGTTTGGCCACTTAGTTTGTTCCAGGCCAGCCGAGAAACTGGGTCACAATTCGTGCTCGCACACTGAGGCAGCGAGTCTCTCAGCTGTCAGGCTAGCTGAGCGGGCTTCCTGCAAGGCGCAGTACAGCAGGAAAAATGACTACCTTTTGTTTTCATGACTTTCTTATTTACCGTTCTAGTGTGTGATGCAAAACTTTGTGAGATCTGTTTTTTTTCTCTTTATTTCCACCTTATCCTGCTGGCTACTGGTTTGTCACAACTATAGTGTGTTTGGTGTCAGTGTGTTGGGCAGAATGTCCGCTTTTAAACAAACAAAGCTTTGCATCACACACTTGAACGGTACATAAGAAATTTATGAAAAACAAAATGTAGTCATTTTCCCTGCTGTACTGCGCCTGGAACAAACTAAGTGGCCACTTCTAGCGCTGGGCCAAACAGCCGAGGTGATTGATTTGTCAAACATCATTTGTCATGACGCAAGTTTTAGTTTTTACGTATTCACTATTTTACATGATATGATTATGAGTTTCACTTCATAATCTTGAGAAAATTGTGTCAAAACTAGAACTCCATAGTACAATTTCAGTCTTGCTATAATTTGTGTGAAAGCAGGTTGACTTTACCTAACTACATGATATACTAAGTACACTGGTCACCTGCATCCACTTCTTAAAGCGCGTCGATGTGTGTGTGCGTGCATGCACGCGCGCTCCAAACATCTCCAAGAGGCGCCTGGAGTGCGCATGAGGATCTATTCCTCCTGGAGATGCGCGCATGTTTGTGTGAGAGAGAGGGCCACTCGTGCAAGAGAGAATGCCGTCATATTTTAGAGCTCATTCAGATGTTGCACTGCAGGGAGTTAGCACTTTATAAATTTAATTATTATTATATTTAGAGTATTAGGTCAGTATCTCCGTAGTGACGGAGTTGCCTCTTTTACGTCACCGCCGGTCTGACTTTCTCTAGAAGTAAAGTTTTTTTTTAGTGTTTTAATGCCTTTCTGAAAAGAATTAATTTTTACTAAAGAAGTTGAAAGGATGAAAAGCTGGCTGACGAACTTATCCAATGTCTTTCTCCAAACTAGCTATAGGTTCAAGTAATTATGACAAAAATTACGGTCTCTAATCTGGGTCAACCGACTTCCTATAAACGGTTGTTTATGTCTTCAATGTGTCATTCATTACAATATGCTCGGAGGTTGTCTTAGCCGCCACCCACTTAAGAAAGTATTTCACCAAGGCCAAGTTTTAAATTCAAGCTTCTGTGTACAGAAATATCAAAGATAAGAACTCTTGTTTACATACATATGCACGCATACATTCGCACATACGGCGCTTCACGCCAAATGTACGTTCAGCAGCGAAGTTAGTGTAACTAGACATGACGTAATTTTTTATCTTGTTGCTTCAATTAGAGGTTTAGCCTGCTTGCCTTGACATGGACATGCTATTAAATTCGCCCCACTGCCACCTTTCCTAAAAGCTCCTTTCTATAAATAGAAGGGACTTAAAAGACTTAAAAGAAAACTGAAGTCCAAAATGGGATCAAACCATTCAAGTGACTGCATGGATATTGCAAAACTGGCCGAAGTGAGTCTTTGTTTTGGGTCATCTGTCAGATGGTTTTTAGTTTTAGCCATTGCCCGTCATGAAACATGCATCAATTGGTATTTCTCTGAGACTAAGCAAGCCACAGTCTTCTGTAAATGTTCAGACTTGGCCCAAGGGTACTTTCCACAGTATAAACACCAATTTCAGTGACCTCTCTTAAAGTCAACTCTACAGGATTCAGTAATCAGACATGCATTTTATTTTCAGATGGTGTGAGAAGGTGCCATGGTAGTGCAACAGACATAGGCCACGTTTTAACTAAATGGCTTACTCAGTTACTGGATCAATTGATCGCGATGGGAATAAGCAGAGGTGGGAGGCGGCAAAGCGAGCACACACAGACTGACAGTGAATTAGTACAGTTTTAGTTTCTCTGCAAGCTGCTAAACCCTCTGGCTATCAGTACTGCCTGACATTGTGATGATTCCTGCAGGACACAGACTGACAGTGATTAGTATAGTTTTAGTTTCTCTGCAAGCTGCTAAACCCTCTGGCTATCAGTACTGCCTGGCATTGTGATGATTCCTGCAGGACACAGACTGACAGTGATTAGTATAGTTTTAGTTTCTCTGCAAGCTGCTAAACCCTCTGGCTATCAGTACTGCCTGGCATTGTGATGATTCCTGCAGGACACAGACTGACAGTGATTAGTATAGTTTTATTTTAGTTTCTTTGCAAGCTGCTTAACCCTCTGGCTATCAGTACTGCCTGACATTGTGATGATTCCTGCAGGAATCATTGCGACTTATAGTGCAATACAGACAGCCAAAGGGTTAATCATACCTGTTGTCATCAGATTTATCATATTAAGTAGAAACTAGAATGTAGTGCATGTTTTGTGATTTTGTTAAAACTACAATTTCTTTTGTTATGAAACGTTATAAAATATATGTTGTGTAATGGTTATAAACTTATATATGGTATAGATCTGTCATTTCTGTCTACCATCTTAGAATTTTTAATTAACTTTTTTTTCCGGTCAAAGCAACATCAACTTCAAACATTGGACATTAATTTCAACTAAACTGTCCATGACAGAAGAAAATTAAACTAATTTTGATTGCAATATTAAGTTTCATTCTGATTCAAATATTCAGTTTGCTACACTGTTAAGTCAGTCGGGCCAAGATGCTTGTAAACATATTGTTTATATTTTACAAGTATAGTTTGCCTGATCACTTAAGCTTGCCTCATGTTTTTTTGTTGTTGCACATAACATTTTAATAAGACATACATGTTTTGTAACCATCTGTTGCAGAAGTGTTTATGTTTGAAAAGTGATGGCAGCTACTGGCTAGTTTAGGGCTTTCAAGCAATGTAGAGCAAACCTGCTTTTAGTTGCAAGTTATTAAAATGCTAACTGGCTGCATGCATGAACTTTTACTCCCCCCCCCCCCCTCCTCCCCATTACATTTAAGGTTTTATTTGATACTATTTTTAACCCATTCAATCCAGAGGCTGATTTTGTCAGATTTGCTTGAAGGCTACATTACAAATTTTGCGACAGATTAACCATTTTAGTTTATGGGTAGTGCCAGAATAGCTTGGTGTCTCAGGTGCCAAGCTATTCTGGCACCACCCTTGAATTAACATAGTCAAATTAATTTCAAGCATGTGTGTATTAGGATGAAAAGGGTTAATAAGGACAATTCATATGAGATTCTCTTCTTTCTTTTCATAACCAATGTTGTTTGTGCCAAATCCTGTATGTTTAGGAGGAAATTTAGTCTCCAATCGAATTATGTCAGTATATTCTGTTAATCTGTATGAAAGTTATTTATGGGAGCAGGTAAAAAATGTGCTGTGTACAAAATCTGTTATGTTTACAGATCCTATTGCCAGTACCTGAACATATAAATATTATATTACCGTTATTATATTATATTACATCTGTGTGTATGTACATTCAGAGATGGTTTTTGTATGTCATGTATCAGAACAATTGTTTTCTTAATTCAATAATTGTGGGCTTTTTTTTTTTTTTTTTTTTTTTTTTACATTTTGTGTATTGTTACAGACAGGTTTCTTTTTTGTGTGAGGGGGGGGGGGGATGTAATTAATCCATTGAATCCTGCCTGAGGGTGATTTTTTTTTTAAACTTCAGATTGCCCTGTGAAAGGTATGTTATGGGTAAGGATATATATAGATCAACCATTTTAGTTGAAGGGTGGTGACAGAGCTGTGCACCAAGCTGTTCTGGTACTATTCTTGAGATATCATGGTCAAATTATTTCAGGCAGTAATGTATCAGGATGGAAAGGGTTAAATGAGATAATCATTGTCCTTCATTTCGGTATAGTTAGTGTTTTCTTTTCATAAAACTGAAAATCAGATTAAACTTGTGCATCACTGTGAATCTGAGTTCAGGTCTTTCTTTTTAAGTTGTGTTTTGAGTTACATATTTTGATGAACGTTTGATTTGATAACTATCAGATTAATATATGTTTGCATGATGGTCTTTTTCCTCAGAAAAAAAGCTGGATTAAATTACCAATATCCAAATCTGGGACACTACTATTCATGTTGGAAAAAGGTTGGCAGAATATTTGCTACATGTTGGCACCAGAATGGATTAAGCATGGCACTATATTGGCAGCCAATATTCACCATCCTGGCCCTAGGATGGATCCATCTTGGCACTATATTGGCAGCCAATATTCACCATACTGGTTCTAGGATGGATCCAGCTTGGCACTATATTGGTAGCCAACATTCACCCGATATTGGGCCAACAATGGATCCAGCTTGGCAGCCAACATTTACCCGATATTGGGCCAACAATGGGCCATTTTGCGCTTCCAATATTGGACCAATATTGCCACCCATATATCGGCCCAATATCTGAGCCAATATTGGGCCAATATTGGACCTATATTGGTGTGCTGGCTGGGTCTTCAGTAGGCTGTGTCGCAGAAAAAGGGACATAGAGGACAACGACGAGATGCCGGACGTGCCTGTGTCTGTCTGTATTTTAGTGATAACGTGCTACCTTGCTATGGGAGCCTACATTTTCAACGCGTGGGAAGGCTGGATGTATTTAGACGCCTTCTACTTCTGTTTTACCACACTGGCTACCATCGGCTTCGGAGACATGGTGCCCGGATTCGAGAGAGATGTGGGCAACAATGAGAAACAGTTCGTCTGCTTGTTGTATTTGCTCATTGGCCTAGCTCTCGTAGCCACAAGCTTTGAATTGATGAAAAAGTCAACGGTGGAGTGGCTCAGGTTCATAGCGGAAACCTGCCGTTGTCGTAAGAAGAATAAGAAGTGAGGTTTTGTTTCAACGAACGACTACTAACAACGAACGAGAGCGAAGTGACGGCGGATAACCAGCTCGAACCATGAGCACAGACAACACTCCAAACACAAGAGGCATAGGTCCTCATGAGCCTTCAGGGATCATGAAGATCTATACCTCTTGGAGATGTTTGGAGTGTTGTCAATACTTAAAGTACACGCTGTTTTCGCTCTCGTTCGCTGTTGGTAGTAGTTCCTTTCAAACGTAACCCCACTAATGATCCGTAAGCTGTGTGCAGAGCTTCATGATACTATTTTGTTTCGAACAAAGCTAGTCGAGGCACCAAGAGTTTTGTGACAATTGTTACAAAACTCCTATGTGGAGTTTCCACGAGCTTTATAATAAATTGTGACCGCCACGTCTTAAGTCATTCATAAGATATGGAGCCATGTCGCAGCAGGCTGGGTTCTGGCCTCTTTTATTTATGAAGAACGAAGAGAGGATATAACAAAGAAGATAAAGATGAAAAGAAGAATCATTCAGCACATTATCCTTGATGCTATCGTGATGCAATGTAATATTCGTATACAATATTATAAGTTATTGGTCGGAGGGGTTCGCTACACGGACCCTTGTAGGCCCAAGGGAGGTCTAAGGAAACATTGTATTCCTTTGACCTCCTGTGCAATCTTCGATTCGCAGACGACATTGACCTCATGGCAGGCAGCAATAGTGAGCTCCAAAACCTGACAGACAAACTTTCAAGTAGCGCAGGGTCTTATGGCATGGAGATCAGTACGGATAAAAGCAAAGTGATGATCAACACCACAAGCGACAGCAGCAGCAACATTCACATGAATGGCCAAAAGCTAGAAGAGGTCAATAGCTTCAAGTACTTGGGAGCCACCCTGTCCCAAGACGGTAGTTGCATAGCAGAGATCCGTATCAGGATAGGTACAGCAACATCCGCAATGGCCAGGCTGGACAGGATATGGCGAAGTAACTCCATCAGCTTCACCATCAAGTACAGGCTTTACAAGTCCCTCATAGTATCTATTCTACTCTACGGCTGTGAGACTTGGACACTGCTTGCAGACTCAGAAAAGAAAATCCAGGCCTTTGAGAACAAGTGCCTGAGGAAGTTGCTGCGCATCTCGTACCGCGAGCACAAGACCAACGAATATGTACGGAGCATCGTCACTTCCCTAGTGGGCCCACATGAACCCCTTCTGGCAACCGTGAAACGGCGCAAGCTTGCTTGGTTTGGCCACGTGACCCGACACAACACCTTGTCCAAGACTATCCTCCAAGGCACTCTCGAAGGAAGTCGTCGGCGAGGTCGTCAGAGAAAGAGTTGGGTCGCAAACATAAAAGAATGGACCGAACTCGAGATGTCAGACTTGCTTGCCACCGCCCAAAATAGAACTCAGTGGAGAGCACTGTCTGTTGCTGCTGCCTTTCAGTCCCCCCAACGCCCAGTTCGGGCAAGGGACTGATGATGATGATATATATATATATATATATATATATTATATATATATATATATATATATATATATATGTGTGTGTGTGTGTGTGTGTGTGTGTGTGTGTGTGTGTGTGTGTGTGTGTGTGTGAATAAATAAAACCAGTCCAAGAAAGCTGGCATCACACACTCCAAATATGGATCCAAGCAGCAGTGAAATACTTAAAATGTGAAGAAAGGATCCACATACACTACATAGTTTAGGAGGAGTTACACTTTTATTCTATGCACAAATTTTCGCCCTCTCAGCGAGGGCTTCTTCAGGGGAAGGATTCTTGCCCTGAAGAAGTCCTCGCTGAGAGGGCGAAAATTTGTGCATAGAATAAAAGTGTAACTCCTCCTAAACTACGTGGTGTATGTGGATCCTTCTTCAAATTTTAAGCATATATATATATATATATATATATATATATATATATATTATATATATATATATATATATATATATATATATATATAATATATATATATATATATATATATATATATATATATATATATTCTTTACTTTTAACAAAGGCGTCGCCCAAAGCCCAAAAATGCACTCAATCAGAATAGCTCAAGGGACGTAATTTTTCATTAAATTCTGAGAATGCTCTTGCTACGCTAATGCCATGGAATTCCAGGCTGGTAAGCTTGCATTGTGTCATCAGGACATCAGCTGTCCTTTTTTGTGACTGCATCGCCTACTAGTTCTAGAAAGGAGGGGGTTAGTGGGAGAGAAGGAATGACAGACCTATCATTTTAAGCCTTCCACTGAACATCTACTACATAAAGTAGTAGGGACTACCCCCAGGCGCCCCGCAACCCGCTGGAGAATATCCAGTCCTCCCCCGAGAGGAGAGGCTAGAGCATGAATATTCCCAAACAGATCTTGGACCTGCTGGATAGATTTAAGTTTTTTACCGCCTACAACCGGTTTCGCCCCAAGGGGGGGGGGGGGCGGGGGGGGGGGGGCGGGCTCTTCAGGTAGGCATACGGCGTAACCTGAAATTGCAAACACAACGCATGTACGAGAAGCTGCCTCCAGAATTTGACTAGTAGCACCGCCAGTACAGCGTGGAGTGCATCCCGAAAACAGAAAACAGAGAGAGAGAGAGAGAGAGAGAGAGAGAGAGAGAGAGAGAGAGAGAGAGAGAGAGAGAGAGAGAGAGAGAGAGAGAGAGAGAATGAATGAATGAATGAATGAATGAATGAATGAATGAATGAATGAATGAATGATACTTTATTTCTCAAGGCCTCTTTTCATGTTTGTCCTTGCTAAACTACAACATTAAAAGCAACATTAAAACAATATGTTAACAGCACAAAACAAGCGGCTACACCCACAGGTCACTTGTGTTACATTCCGATACAAGTTCCAAAGTCGCTGAAGATTACACACACACACAGCAAAATGACAGGGTCTTGGGGGGGGGGGGGGTGCGATGTAAAGTGTGTTTATAGAAAGCGACTGCACATTTATGATACAGCTACTCATGTGTAGGAATTAAGTGAGCAGGCAAAACACCTCGAAAAAGAGAGATATTATGTAAAAGCTAACAAGTGCAAAACGGAGGACCACAGGAAATCAATGACATGACTCTTTTGGGCATATTAATCTACGTTTCTTTCAAGTTTGCTCAGAGATGTATTTAAAAGCTTTCGTCCTAAACAATGGAAGATGTCTCGTTTGCTTTATATGTGGACGAAGTGAGTTCCATAAATAGGCACCCGCGTACGAAAGGCTGGATTTAAACAAGTCAATTCGGGGCCGTTCAATGACGAGACTGTTCCTCAAAGTGCTGTAGACCCTTTCGCTCTCAGTGAAAAGCTTAGCCAGGTAGAGGGGGGCTTTCCCGTTCAGTGCTTTGTGCATAAGTACGCACTTATTAAACGTAAGGTGTTGATGTAAAGGAAGGAGTCCTGTTGCCTGAAGCTTTTCCTCCAAAGTTAGAGAGGGGATTGGGAGGATCAGTTTTACTGCGCGATTGTATAGAGAAGTGATCCGCTTAAGGTAGCCTTACTACAGCCGTCCCAAATAGTAGATGCGTAGTCAATGTGAGGTTTAATGTAGGAGTTGAAAAATAGCTTTCGTGTCTTAGTATCAATGACAGATTTTAATCTTGACAGTAAAAATAGCTTCTTTGATAATGTTTTCCCTAGTTGTGTTAGATGGGGCAACCAGCACAGTTGGTCATCAACAATTACCCCGAGGAGGCGATATTCCTTGACTTGCTCAAAGGGAACTGAATCAAAAGAGAGGTTAAGTGAATGGGGGCGGAGCTGATGCTTTTGGCGTGTTGTGATTAGCATGCTTTTCGTTTTGGATGGATTTACAAGCATTTGATTATTTTTGCACCACAGTGAGACCTCCTGAAGACTAAGCTGAAGATTGGTTGAAAGGCAGATTTAAAAGATAACCAGTTACGTCGGCCGCACCTGGCCCTGCTGGTGCACGGACGTGTGCGGGCCAACTGCGGTCGACGTTGGCCCGATGACCTTTTGCCTACCAGCTTCGTTTTCTTGTTCGATGTGGTGTTTATTCGTGTTCTTGTTTGAGAAATAGAATAGTGAGGTTACGTTTACGCCGAATGACTCCCAACATCGAACGAGTTCGAAGTCATGACGGGATAACCGGCTTCTACCATAACAGGTGCGGATCTGGGGGGCGGAGGGGGAGGGGCGTTACAGGTTACCGGACCCCCCCCCCCCCCGCCCACCCCATCCAAACTTATTTACAATGTTATAACAAAGTACCTTTTTCGGGCATTTGGAACCCAGACAAAAGTTGGACCCCCCCCCCCCCCACACACACACACACACACACACCACCCCTCGAGGTACTGATCTGCCCCTGCATAAGCATAGACAAAACTTCGAACGTCTCTAAGAGGCACAGATCCTCATGAACCCGGAGATGTTTAGAGTGTTAACCTTTCTTCTGGCACACGCTGTTTATCCTCCGTGACTTCGCTCTCGTTTGTTGTTGGGAGTCGTTCGGCGTAAACGTGACCTGACTAGTAAGACGTGTAAGACACAGGGGAGGGCACAAGAAAATTCAATTACACAGTGACAGGTTTGACATATCCTCAATCTTCGGATGTTTTGCCAAATGGAGACAGCAAGTGGGACATAACAAATTCAAACATTGTATTATGCAAATGGCCATCTGGCCGAATTCGGCTTCGCTTCGGCCCGATGGCCTTTGCGTACTGAGTATATATATATATCTAGGAAAATTGGATCGTCGTATCGACTAAGTCTTCATCTGCAGTCGGTCTGAGTACAGGAACGGCAGTAAGCAGTGTAATTAAACAATTTAAGTGAGTCAAATAATATAGTAGGTTGAACTGCTTTAAAGGAAAGACATGCAAGTATGTTGCACCCCTTGATAGTAAGGACTATGTTGACCATTTCGTTGGATCGCCGCTATCCCCAGCAGCAAAACGTCTTCGGGCATAAGACGGCCACAGTGGGCACGCGCACAGCCGTGCGCGGGCCCACTGCGGCCGTCGTGGGGCCGAGGACATTTGCTTACTGGGATCACTGTGTCATGCGTCTCAGTACCAGTCGTACTATTAATACCGGATAAGTACCTCGAAACTGTGGATGTCAATGAGGGAACTCCTTGTGAGAAAGAGTCATATATATTTACGTGCAATATTTGACCTACTTCAGATTTAAGATTTAGGAATAACCTCTATTAGTACTTTGAGCCCGAGGTAGTAATCGTAGAAAATTGGAGTATTCTCTTCTGAAGACTCTATACCAGTTCACTAGACATAACGTGATCAATCAAGGGTTGTGTCGGAATAGCTTGGCGCCTAAAGGCATCTTCGCGGTCTCTTTGTCTCCTCTTGTATCAGAGCTCTCATAATTACGAACGTTCACTTTAGAGGAAAAACAATTAAGTAGCTCTCATTTTTTTTTAACCTCCATTGAGTACACTACTTTTATTGCGGAAACCAGATCGGTTGGGAGATTGTAAAGGAGCGGGGCAAATTTGCAATTAGACGAACAGTACGAACAGTCCATATCAACTGATCATAAAAATGTGACAAGTTTCGTATTTGATGAAAATGGGTTCACAATCAGAGAACATCTCAATAAACGATAAAAGGGCCGTATATTGTGTACAATTATGCCTTTGGCAATATTACGTACCACGTGCACTGTAGTATAAATTCTGTTTGCTCAGCTGTGGGAATTTATTCAGAAAGCCAGAAGCTGCGTGAGTATGACGATAATAGTAATGATGTTTATGATGTCCGTTGATATTGTACTTGTCTCTAGTCTAGTAATATCTACCCAAAGAACTTAGGGATAGGTTTGAAAAGAAGAAGGCTAGAAAACAATTATTAAAACAAGGAGAGAAGAAGGAAGCAGTGGTGATGATATACGAGCTGAGAAATGCTTTCCACGCACAATTATTAAAATAAAATTAAAAACATCTCACAGGCTAATGATGATACCAGTTAATTGTATAGTGCCTTTGGAATGATCGTGAACAACTTTGTTTGAAGAGTTGGATTTTGTTATTGTTGTGTTTTTTTAATTTTAATTTTTTATTTTATTTTTGGGCAATCCTCGTGAACCGTGATTTTTTCGAAGGTTTATTTATTATGTTTTTAATTTTTTTAAAACAGTGAAACTTGTTTCGATCTTTCTTTCTTTGCTTGAACCATTTGAAAAAGACAATCTCCTCATTACTACGATCTTTTTTTTTGTTTGTTTGAACTGTTTGAAAAGACAATCTGAAACATAAGTATCCGACTATTGTTTATTCAGTGCGCACGTAAGCCTCTACTCCTCCCGGTATGATTAGGTGAAACTGTGAGGTGAAAGGCAACAAATCAGCTGAAAAGCTACTTTTAGCAAGCACCGTTGTCATTAACCCCTTAACTGCCGGGGCAAGGCCAACGCTACCCATCTTCAAGAGAGATAAACCCTCATGCGCCCCCGGAGCTCATGAGGATTCATGTCTTTTTTAGTCTGATGTTCTTTGTGTCTATGTTTAGTTCCAGTTACATTGTGTTTACTGTGCAGTTTGATTTAGACGCGAAATTCGTATCACTGGCAGCGAAGGGGTTAACTTCACAGCGAACAACCAAATGCCCGAGACAAAGATCCTCAAGAAGACATCATTATATATGTCACGTATAGTGTAGCAAAAGACTTGCACTCTGATTGGCGACGTTACGACGTTTAAGCCATGGATATTTTAAAACTATAGATGGCCTTGATTGCATGCTCGGCGTTAAACCCTAATCACTAACTAAGTGGCACAGCAAAGTCTGTAACACAAGAATAGCAGAGGCGACGACGGTTGTAACAACACCCAAACCCCAGCATCGTCTATAACCAACTCACCAGCGAAGATCAGGTGATCATTGTGGATCTGAGGACAGGCCACTGCAAACTAAGGCGCCATACTTCGTTCTGCCCGTGGCACACCACAGCATGCAAGATATGGCTTGAGCATGATCGTTCAAGGGTGGTAGCAGAATAGCCTGGTGCCGATAGGCGTCAAGCTATTCTGCCACCAACCTTGAACAATCATGGTCGATCTGTCTCCTGAATTGTAATGCAGTCCTCAGACAATAACTCCAAAATGTAGGTATTTCGTACCTGGGGCACAATGAGTTACGTAAACCAAAGTCCACATACAAGGGAAACATAGACATGGTCGGCATTGTGTCAAAAGAATGGCAGGGACCACAGGCAACATATAGCAAGCATTGGCAGAGCAGCATCATGGGGTTTGACATTTTCTTTGGCGTCAGTAGCGATCTAGATAAACATGAAATGAAACTAGTATATATATATATATATATATATATATATATATATATATATAAATATATATATATAGATATATATATATATTCTTTACTTTTAACAAAGGCGTCGCCCAAAGCCAAAAAATGCACTCAGTCAGATTAGCTCCAAGGGACGTAATTTTTCATTCAATTCTGAGATCATCATCATCATCAGTCCCTTGCCCGAACTGGGCGTTGGGGGGACTGAAAGACAGCAGCAACAGACAGTGCTCTCCACTGAGTTCTATTTTGGGCGGTGGCAAGCAAGTCTGGCATCTCGAGTTCGGTCCATTCTTTTATGTTTGCGACCCAACTCTTTCTCTGACGACCTCGCCGACGACTTCCTTCGAGAGTGCCCTGGAGGATAGTCTTGGACAAGGTGTTGTGTCGGGTCACGTGGCCAAACCAAGCAATCTTGCGCCGTTTCACGGTTGCCAGAAGGGGTTCATGTGGGCCCACCAGGGAAGTGACGATGCTCCGTACATATTCGTTGGTCTTGTGCTCGCGGTACGAGATGCGGAGCAACTTCCTCAGGCACTTGTTCTCAAAGGCCTGGATTTTCTTTTCTGAGTCTGCAAGCAGTGTCCAAGTCTCACAGCCGTAGAGTAGAATAGACACTACGAGGGACTTGTAAAGCCTGTACTTGATGGTGAAGCTGATGGAGTTACTTCGCCATATCCTGTCCAGCCTGGCCATTGCGGATGTTGCTGTACCAATTCTGAGAATGCTGTGCTAAAGCCATGGAATTCCCGGCTGGTAAGCTTGCATTGTGTCAACAGGACATTAGCTGTCCTTTTTATGACTGCATCGCTAACAAGATCTTTTGAGCCTTCCACTGAACACCTACTACGTAGAGCAATAGGGACTACCCCCAGGCGCCGCGCCATCCGCTGGAGAATATCCAGTCCTCCCCCCGAGGGGGGATGCTAGAAAATATTCCCAAACAGATATTGGACCTGCTGAGTAGATTTAAAGTTTTTGGAGCTAATCTGATTGAGTGCATTTTTTTGGCTTTGGGCGACGCCTTTGTTAAAAGTAAAGAATAATTGCACCACAAAATTGCCTAGGTGTTGCCTTTTCAAAATTAGTTAGTCTTCTTCCACTGCAACAACTCATAAAGCTTTAGGGATGCAATCCGCGCTGTACTAGTGGTGCTACCAGTAACTTCTGGAGGCGGCTTCTAGTACATGCGTTGTGTTTGCAATTTCAGGTTACGCGTATGCCTACCTGAAGAGCCCCCCCCCCACCCCCCCCCCCCCTTGGGGCGAAACCGGTCGTGGGCGGCAAAAACTTTAAATCTAGTCAGCAGGTCCAATATCTGTTTGGGAATATTTTCTAGCATCCCCCCTCTGGGGAAGGACTGGATATTCTCCAGCGGATGGCGGGGCGTCTGGGTCCCTATTGCTCTATGTAGTAGGTGTTCAGTGGAAGGCTCAAAAGATCTTGTGAGCGATGCAGTCATAAAAAGGACAGCTGATGTCCTGTTGACACAATGCAAGCTTACCAGCCGGGAAATCCATAGCTTTAGCACAGCATTCTCAGAATTTAATGAAAATTATATATATATATATATATATATATATATATATATATATATATATATATATATTATATATATATATATATATATATAATATATATATATATATATATATATTATATATATATATATATATATATATATATATATATATATATATTATAGATCCCTAGCTAGAAACTCAGAGGGCAGGGCGCTGGCCAGGTCAAAAAGAGCATCAGCTCACCGCAGGGGCACTTCACACTTTATACAGGGCACACAAAAATAAATAAATAACAAGATGGGATGAATCATAACCCACTAAGTCCCTTCTATTATTATGAGAGCTGTCCGATGTGTCAATGGTCTCTACCTTTTGTCTTTGACCTGATTTTGATGTTGAATTATCTCCTATTGAAAGAGTCTCGCAGATCTGCCAATGCGTCAGTGAGTTCTATAAGGGGCGCAGGACATACGCGTCATTGATTTGTCAAACGTCATTTGTCATGACGTAGGTTTTAGTTTTTACGCAATTTTATATTTTACGTGATATAAGTTTCACTTTCGCTTCATAGGCTTGAGAAAATGGTGACAAAACTAGAACTTCACGGTACAATTTCAGTCTTGCTATAATTTGTGTGAAAGCAGGTTGACTTTACCTAGCTACATGATATACTAAGTACACGGGTCACCTGCGTGCTCTTCTGAAAGCGCGTCGATGTGTGTGTGTGTGTGTGTGTGTGTGTGTGTGTGTGTGTGTGTGTGTGTGTGTGTGTTGTGTGTGTGTGTGTGTTACTGCGTGCGTGCGCGTGCGCTCCAAACATCTCCAAGAGGCATAAATCCTCATGCGTCTGGAGGGTGCATGAGGATCTATTCCTCCTGGAGATGCGCGCATGTTTGTGTGTGTCTGTGTGTGTGTGTGTTTGTGTGTGTGTGTGTGTGTGTGTGTGTGTGTGTGTGTGTGTGTGTGTGTGTGAGAGAGAGAGAGAGAGAGAGAGAGAGAGAGAGAGAGAGAGAGAGAGAGCCTCGCGCGGGAGAGAGAATGACGTCATATTTAGAGTATTATGTCAGTGTCTGCGTGATAACGGAGTTGCCTCTTCATTACGTTACCGCCACTGTCTGACTTTCTCTAGAAGTAAAGGTTATTTAGTGTTTTAATTCTTTTCTGTAAAGAATTAATTTTTACTAAAGAAGTTGAAAGGATACAAAGCTGGCTAACGAACTCATCCAATGTCTTTCTCCAAACTAGCTATACGCAAAAGTTCAAGCAAATATGACAAAAATTACGGACTCTAATCTGTTTCAACCGACTTCCTATAAATGGTTGTTTATGTCTTCAATGAGACATTCAATTACAATATGCTCGGATGCTCTCTTAGCCACCCACTTAAGAAAGTATTTCGCCAAGTTTCAAGCTTGTGTGTACAGAAGTATCGGAGATTCTCTTGTTTACATACATACGCACATACAATACAATACAATACAATACAATACAATACGATACAATAATACTTTATTAATCCCTCATGGGGAAATTCGCTGTCTGCCCATACAATACAATACAATACAATACAATACAATACAATACAATACAATACAATACAATACAATACAATACAATAATATTTAATTAATCCCTCATGGGACATCGAGAAGGAAAAAATGGTGGATTCCCCCTGTGCTTCTGGTGTCAGCAATGTCGCAGTGAACTACTGAAAGGGAAAGTACTAAAGTACTGAAGAATGTTGACAGACACTATCTACTGATATTACTGTTGAAAAGGGTAACAGTCTGAGGGACAAAAGAGTTGACATAACGTGATGTACTACCTTTGGGTACTCGAAATCTGCCACTTCGTTCGATACGTCTGCTGTCAAATTCATATCTAAGTGGATATGTTTTGTCATCAAGAATGTCAGCCAGTTTGTTCATAATCCGTCTGTTGTACAGTGTGTCCAATTTATCCTGTGCCCTACCAATCACCTCGCACCCTTTCCGGATTACTTTGTTAAGGCGATCTTAATCTCTTTTACATAAATTTCTACCCCAGCACGTCAGTCCAAACCTCGCGCTGGGACCATATGGCGTTGAGGCGCGTCCCCTGGGTAGTGTATAGGGGGTCCCTCGTGAGAGGGATGCACCGAATGAAATGAGCTGCCGTGAACCAACATGGTCTAGGGAAGGAGACCCCGACAGAAAACCCCTGGTCCTCCTAGCAAGGGGGGTTGGGCGTGGGGATAGCTTCCCCACCCTGCAAAATAAAGAAATAGCTACAAAAACGCCAACGTATAGACAAACAGCAATTCCTTTCCTGGAGGAATCCAGACCAAAAAGGTGACTGCCAAGCGTGTAATATGCAAAGAAGTACCCAACGGAGAAAGAAACACGCTTAGAAAAGACGGGTACAACACAATTTATTAATATTTCGGGTAAATACCCTTTGTCAAAATAGACAAACAAACAAACAGAGAGATTAGCCGCTACTTATCTTATCTGTTTGTTTGTTTGTCTATTTTGACAAAGAGTATTTACCGAAATATTAATAATGTGTGTTGTACCCGTCTTTTCTAAGCGTGTTTCTTTCTCCGTTGGGTACTTCTTTCCTGGAGGAGGAAGGTTCTTCTACCAGAAGATTTATGACGTCGTGTGGTGAAAGCCGGAAGTCTTCGGAAGCCACAGGACCGAGCCGCCTCTCTCTATCCAGGGACACAATCATAGGCACATGGAATGTCAAGACCATGTACCAGAGCGGGAAGCCCGCCCAGATAGCAGCGGAAATGCAAAAGTACAACCTTTCCCTGCTAGGTGTAAGTGAAGCCAGATGGACGCAGTCTGGCCAGAAAAGGCTGTTAAGTGGGGAGATGATTCTGTATTCAGGTCATGAAGAGGAGAATGCCCCCCATACAGAAGGTGTAGCATTCATGCTGTCACCAGTGGCACAGAGAGCGCTGATGGGCTGGGAACCTCTTGGGCCAAGAATTATCACAGCAGCCTTTAGAACCAGGAAAAAGATCAAGCTGAACGTCATCCAGTGTTATGCACCCACTAATGACAGTGACGAGGAAGAGAAACAAGAGTTCTACGACCGACTCCAGAGTGCTGTGGACAAATGTGCGGACATCACCATCATCATGGGCGATTTTAATGCCAAAATAGGGGAGGACAACACCGGATACGAAGAGGTGATGGGGAGACAGGGAGAACGGGGAGAGGTTCGTAGACTTTTGTGCTCTAAACCGACTTGTCATTGGAGGCAGCATCTTCCCACACAGAAGAATACACAAAGCAACGTGGGTCTCACCTGACCATACTACAGAGAACCAAATAGACCATATCTGCATTACCAAGAAATTTAGAAGATCCCTTCAAGATGTTCGAGTGAGGAGGGGAGCAGATGTCCCTTCAGACCATCATCTGCTTATCTTAAGAATAAAGCTCAAGTTAAAGAAAAGCAGCACAGGGACAACAAGAAGACAGCGCTATAATGTAGGCCTCCTGAGAGAGACTGGAGTGAGAGAAGAGTTCAAACTGGTGCTGTCCAACCAGTTTCAAGCGCTACAGGAGCTAGTAAATGAAGAGGAGGCGGTCACCACAGAGCAGCAGTGGAAGGCAGTTAGAGAGGCACTGGACCCAACCTGCAAAGACACTGTGGGGTTCAAGAAACACCATCACAAGGACTGGCTGTCGGCACAGACCTTGAAGAAGATAGAAGTGAGGAAGCAGAAGAAAGCAGTTGTCAACAACAGTCGCACGAGAGCAGCCAAAGCAAGGGCACATGAGGAATACTCGGAAGCCAACCGCGAGGTGAAGGGGAGTATCAGGGCAGACAAGAGAGCCTAGCAGCAGAGGCAGAAAAGGCAACAGGCAGCGGCAACATGAAACAGCTCTACGACATTACCAGAAGATTGTCTGGCAAGTATGGCCATACAGAAAGACCAGTAAAAGACAAAGAAGGCAAGCCTATTGCAGACAGAGCAGACCAACTCGACAGATGGGCCGAGTATTTTTGAAGAGTTACTGAACAGACCCTCTAGCTGTTGGATTGGATTCATCTTGTCTCGGCAGAAAACGGAAACCCCTTTTTAGCCTGGAGCAAGTCACTTTAAATTAAAGTATACATTTCAGCATGCGCCATTCGTTATGTTCTAACCAGTTATTTCACCCAGTCCGTTCAACCAAAACCATTTATCCACTTGAGGCACAGATGCACATAAGCCCATGGGCTCTTATGAATCAGTGCCTCTTTCTGGCCAACATCGGCTCATGATGTTCCTCCGACTGTTATAATTTGGGATTGAACGTACGTGTGTTTTGTCAATTTGCATTTTCTCCATTATTTTCTCATTTATTTTGATACTTTATCGTCGATTTTCACAGGACTGATAATCTGTGTTCAAAATGTCGCTTAAAAAGGCTAGAGAACGGTGCGTTGGCAACCAGCGGCGGAGTCAGTTCTATTAACTCATTCGAGACGTGCGCCTCCGTATACCGTCGCGGCTTATGCCGCATATCCGGTGTTACGTGGTTGAGTCGTAGTCGTAGTATGATAAACACACCAGACGCACGCACGTAAGCTTCTTTTAAATAAACTTCATTCAGCTGCAACCCGTCACACGTCACTTAAGGATGTAGACAATACTGGAGTAACAGTTCCAACAATATTTTAATTCAGTGATGCGATCTGCACACAATGCATTCCCAAATGCACTAACACTGATACAATGTCTCTTCTGCGAATGTCAACACTGGCGACACACTGTTTCACTTACAACATACCCCACCGTTACGCTGCACCTCTCACAATGTACACCCTATACGGGTCACGTACCTACGATAAACTGTGTGTCCCTACAACTGACAATGTATGACAATGTATACACGTGCTTCCTAGCACCAACATTTATAGTAGTACCGACTTTCCAGAATAATCTAATGAAATCACTCAACACAACCAATCAGAACGGAACACGTAACTAAAACTCATAAACATTAATAAAAAAACCCCGAACTTTCTAGAATAACTATAATAGTCTACAAAATTTGACTGCTCATTTCAGCCCCAAATCCCAGTGTGTAATGATATCACACAAAAGTATGGCAAACCGTTCACGACCTTTCACAAAACACAAAGAACGGCTGCTAAATTCACGCGCCCAAGAAACAACTGACTAAAAATAGAGCTTGCACTTTAACGTCACACGTACGAGGTCACTGGACAGCGCGACCCCTCCCAAACGTTCCGGTCCATTCCCGGCGAAACCACGCAAAACAAAAACCGACCGCTATACTTTGTGCGACTTTGCTAGAAGCTTACGGACTAAATTTAGCGTATCATAACAAAACCAATTCCGCTATCATGCACGAACGGTAGAAAATCTCACTAAACAGGTACGTGATACGTAACCATGATAGCTCAAATAAATATCGGATCGTTTCCTACGATTAACACATGCATGCTCTCACAGAACAATACAACCACAATCGTAACATCCGGAAGCGGTACGTCTCGAATGAGTTAAGGTGCTGTTAAGGTGCTGATAATATGAGGTGCTGTTGCATAGGTGCTGTTCATGTACAAGGGTTGACAAGTCATCCATTTCTCGTTACTTGTAACCTGGCATGTATAGAATGTGAAAAGAAAAAGAAATCCATATTGCCCCACGTATTTGTGTGAGTTATTGGCCAAAACATGGTATATGCGGTCATTTCAGAAGACAGAAAGTGGGGTAGTTTGACAATACACTATAGCTTTGGTTTTGATCAAAATACATACAAATATGCCTGTATGGCAAGCGACCATCGCTTTCTTAGTTGCTGTCGAGGTACACTACTGAACTACACGTTTTCTGTATAAATGATGTGCACAAGTCTGTGGAATAGTCTGTAAATGTATGTCATGGAAAGTTGTAGACACACTTTAAAAAGTACAGTTGTAGTCTAGTAATAAAAGTACAGTTGTATTCTTTGTGATATGCTAGATTTATACATACATCAATTTACGTCGAGTCTTACGCACATTCTGCATAGTCCGTGTATAGATTAATATTTCTTCGTAGTTTTTGCAAAAAGCTATTGCCCGCAGATGATTTGAAGACAACTCTAAGAGGAAAAGATGACCACCAATCTTGGACCTGATATATTTTAATTTTGCTTTAGTCCTGACAACAATGGTTTATGTCTGCAGGAAATTTTGAACATGACTTATTTATACCTGCTAAAATATACCCCGATGAAGCCCCACTCGGAAACACCGGCACATATCTATTTGTGAAAATTATACGCTCTCCAGGTTGAATGTTCGATAGCTTGGTCTTTGCAAAGGGTCTGATCCATAGGAGTGGGATGGTCGTTGCATCATTGCTCCTAACACCACAGGTAGGAGTACATGGTACTATTTACTGCTACCCACATTAGGAGTAATGACGCAACGAACATCCCGCGTCTGTCGTCTGATCCGAACTGAGTTCCGAACAGGGTATATATTTCAAATTTTAAGTAGAGTAGCGTGGGGCTAAACGGCAAGGTCGGGTAAAACGCCCTCCGTTTGTTCTCAGCACACACGTGGTGTCAGCTTCCCAGAGTGCTTTGCGCATGACGATGTAAGCGGCGGCCTTCGTTGACGCGAAGTCGTAGCTCGCTCCAGCTTGCAGTAAGTAAACTGTCATATTTTTTTAAATTTTAACCAAATAATTATAAATTTAGGGTGTCCGTTTATTTAGTGCTAGTAGGCTAAACACAGACGAATAAAATCAATGCCTGCATTTTGTGTTACAAGGATAAAGTGTGCAAACAGTGATACATAGTTTGACTGGGTGATTTCCCTTGAGTGGCTTTGTACAACAACGTGCTTGTAAAGTGGGTAGTGTGGGGCTAAACGCCACCGCACTGGTGGGGCTAAATGCCCACACCGGGCGTTTTGCCCCATTCAAGGGCGTTTAGCCCCACCACTGAACTATTTGCTTTATTGACTGTCTGTTTACTTGTACATGACATTACATTGACTTTCCTGTTATTAGAAGTTTGTTTGTTCTGTCTTGTCAACAGATAATGGTGCGTGTGTACAAAAGGAAGACTGACAGGGGCAGCTATGGCGCAACAAACTTGGCAGATGCTTTGCGGGCCATTAACAACGGGCTTTCGATTAACCGTGCAAGTAAAGAGTTTGGTGTTCCTCAGAGGACCTTGAGAAGACACAGGGACAAACAAGTTGTTCATCCAGGCGTGCAAAAATTCGGACGAGGCAAATCATTTCTGCCGTCTGAGATTGAACTTCACTTGAAAGAACATGTGATCAATATGCAGAGGCGGTTTTATGGATTGCGTTTTCTGGATCTCAGACGCCTGGCTTTTGATCTCTGTGAAAAGGCTAAAATTAGTCACCCCTTCAACAAGGAAACCAAGATGGCAGGAAAGGACTGGGTCAGGAACTTCATAGCTCGCCATAATCTCACTATCCGGCAGCCTGTATCCACAAGCATAGCGCGTTTTTCTGGGTTCAATAGGAACCAAGTTCAACGTTTCTTTGAGATATTCAAGGATAGTTTGGTGTCCAAATCCTACACTCCAGCAAGGCTTTGGAACATGGATGAGACCGGTCTGTCCACTGTCCAAAAACCAGGAAGAATTGTGGCTGAAAAGGGGGCAAGACTTGTGGGTAAAGCTACGAGTGATGAAAGGGGTACACTTGTGACTCTTGTGTGCGCCTGCAGTGCAGCCGGTGTCTTCTTGGCACCAATGTTCATCTTTCCACGCAAGAGGATGGTAGAGTCCTTGATGAATGGAGCTCCACCACAATCAGTAGGCTATGCAAGTCAAAGTGGCTGGACTGATGCACAGCTGTTCATGAAGTGGCTTGCACACTTCGCGGACTTCACGAATGCCTCTCCAGACGACCCCAAGCTGATATTACTGGATGGCCATCACAGCCATAAAACTTTGGAAGCTGTCCACTTTTGCCGCGAAAAAGGCATTGAACTGATATCGTTTCCTCCCCACTGTACCCACAAACTGCAGCCACTTGACCGGACCTATTTCAAAGCCTTGAAAGCCAGTTTCAATGCTGAAGCAGACAACTGGATGGTTTCAAACCCAGGTCAGCGGATCAATGTGCACAACATGGCTGCCCTTTCAGGGAAAGCTTTCCTCAGGACAGCACTTCCAGAGAAAGCTGTGAATGGCTTTAAGACCTGTGGTCTGGAACCCTTTGATCCCAACGTGTTCACGGACGCTGACTTTGAAGGGGTTCTGGAGATGGATGAACCGAGAGACGTAAATCTATTGACCTCCACTGATGGGATGCCTGCAGGAGATGGAGGATCTCCAGATGCCAGAGAGGCAACCCTGAACCCTGCAAGATGAAACAGAAGTTCACAAAGCGCAAAATGAACCCATGCCATTCTGCATACCGCCCCGCGTTCATTCGTCAGATCAACCTACGACATTGGAAGAACCAGCATGCCGCACCCTATCTTCAACAGCTGCAGAATGCATGTATGACATGAGAGTCATTAAGACATTTGGGGATGGCAGATGTTTCTTCAGGAGCCTTGTCACTGGTCTTGATGCAAACCTCCAAAATGCAGGGCGGGATGAGCATGGGGAGCTAACATCAGTGGTCATGAAGGTCAATGAAACAAGCCAGGCTGATGGGCTTCGGGCGCAGGTAGTCTCCTACATGTGTAGTCACTTCAGTGATTACGCAGATCTAGATGAAGACACATTGAATGCAGATCTACCACAATGGATCCACTTCTCAACAGTTGAGGAACGCATTGCAGCAATGGCAGAACCAAAGTCTCTACCAGGCGAGCTAGAAATCTGTGCCACTAGCAAGGTTCTGACAAAACAGATCATTGTGATCAACAGCAACAATGTAGTGATCCAGCGCTATGGCCAAGGAGAGAACAGTTTCTTAATCGTGCGATTTACAAGTGTCGGTGAGGATGTTGGTCACTACGACTGCATTATTAAAAACACTGCAACTACCGAGACAAGCAGCACCAGCTCCAATCCCAATGACAGCATCAGAGAGATGGTCACTAATCTGTCTCCTATTCCAAAGATGCAGCATAAAAGAAAATCAGCTGGAAGAAAGAGAGAGGTGGCAGAAGTGCTGACCTCATCTCCTTACAAGGCCAAACTCGTGGAAAGACAAGCCATGAAAAAAGCAACGGAAGAAAAGAAAAAAGCGGCTAAAGAAAAGAAAAAAATGGCAGAAACAAACAAGAAAGACGCAGAATCAAGGAACAAACCAAAGGCTGGGAATAGCAAATCCAACTCCAGAAAAGGTAAAAGGAGACGTCCAGAATCTGATGAGGAGTCAAGTGATGAAAATGAGGAATGGCCTTGTTTGGTATGTGGCGAACTATTCTGCAACTCCAGATCTCGTGAGACATGGGTCCAGTGTCAAATATGTTTACTGTGGGCTCATGACGAGTGCACCCCAGGGCTTCCCTACTTCATCTGTCCTAACTGTGAATCTGAGGCAGAGTCGGAATAGACATGCCTAAAATGACACGAATCCGCCTTTCCTGCAATAAACCTGGAACAGAGTTAGAACGGACATTGGACATTCCGAATGTTTGTAGACAGAAAGCTTCTGTTTTATTGGTTTTCTAACTTTTCAGGTCATGGGGCAAAACGCCTGTCAAGGTGGAGTAAAACGCCCAGTCTCGCCATTTAGCCCCACCCTCCAGGGCGTTTGACCCCCCAAGTGGGGCAAAACGGCCAAATAAATTTTTTATTTCTTTCATTCACTGTGTTTGTTTTTTCATCGTTATCAGAAAGAATGTTTGTGTATAACAAACCTTTACTACATCCCAAGCTATACATGCATTTGTGGCTCTTTATAGCGTATTTCAGAAGACAGAGAGCATTTCTTGCTTAAGGGGGGCGTTTAGCCCCACGCTACTCTAGGTCATCTCCATGATCTCCCGAGGAGACTGTATAAACCGCTGGTTTTGAAGGCAACCAAATTATTTTAATAAATTAAGAAAATTTAGTGTGCTTGTCCTGAAACATGTCTTGCTTAAACTTTAATGAAAAACAAAACAAAAACAAACAAAAACAAACAAACAAACAAACAAACAAACAAATTAAAAAAGAAAACCACTAGGCAAGCTTTGTTCAAACGGACTATACGTCTCTTTTTATCCTTACCGTCACGGTCTCAATACAAAGGAGACATCTTCGCATGAATTCTGTAACTGAAGCAACACTCTTTGAAGAGAACACAGTCCTGGGAATTTCTCACTATTAAGCAATTGGTTTCACGAGTAATATCAACCTGTTTTAATGGCATAACCTGATTAACACCTTCCCTGCCACTGTACGTACATTTCTGATTCTGATTCTGAAATCTTTGTTTATTCAACGACAAAGTCAAATCCAAGAATCATGGGTACAAATTGGTCTCAGCAAGAGGCATAAGGGGCTCATGCGGATCTATGTCTCCTGCAGTTGGATTGTGTTCATTTTTTCTCGGCAGTGAAGGGGTTAATATGTGTATAGCTGCATAACTTTGCATAGTGTGTATACAGCTCCAAGGTAAGGTGCTGTACCAACCGTTTGTGGAGCAGTAGCGCGTATGAGCCTTTCCGAGCGCAGAGAGCCTCCTATCTTGCCCGAAGTGATGTGGACTCAACTGAACTGACATGCTACAACAGGGATACACCTCGCTGTCGCAAAACTATATCTTGCATTTTCAGGACACAAATAACAGAATTATATTATATTTCTGTTATTTGTATCCGGAAAATGTATGATATATATATTATGTAGGTCCGAAAATGCCACTGCACCCAAAAGCCGCTTCGGAACATACAATATGTAAAGTACGTTTAACATCGATTATTAGAAATTTTTCACACTGAAATCAGTTATTCAAAATTACGAATTACTAAACATACCTGCTACCTTAAGCATTCCAGTGTTAACATCTGCTCTCGTCATATTAATCACAAAGGTTTGATTTACAGCGAAACTGTACACACGAACAGCGTTATATACTATGTGAATTCTTGTAATATTTTTTTTTAACAATATTTTCATTATTATATGTTTAGTTTTTCGAATTTAATCTCTTCAGCAAGCGCTAATAAACCACTGTCAAAAGACGTATACATTGTTTGTAGCTGGATACTGCCTGTTTAGCAAAAGGTTACATTTTAGTGGCATAGGAGGATTTAAATACAGGTTCTGCTACGTAGGGCATGCAAAGGGGTAGGTGTAGCTCAAGGAAGAGGTAACGGACATAAAGTGGTTTACGGCCAAAATATACTCTGGCCATGTCAACCCACTTAACCCCAAGGCCACAATTCCCAAATTGTGAAGGTGTCACCTACAGATTAAGTACCAGTTGCGGGAGATGGATCGAACATGACAATTCAATGGCCCCAAAGTAATTCGGCACTATCTTTGACTTATGGCGCCAAGCTAATGCGGCACTATCCTTGACATATCATGGTCGAACGATCTTCTGCTTTAGTGTTTCGAGATTAAAATAGTGTATGGCAGGGCCATATCATATTCAGAGGAGGTATGGCCCGGCATGGCCATACCAGGCCCCCTCCCTGGTTCCTACGCCATTTAAGAAAGAAAGGCTTAATAAAGAGGACAATGATTTACATGAACTAGTTCCCAGTAGCTAAACGTCTTCGGGCCCACGACGGCCGCAGTGGGCCCGCGCACAGCCGTGCGCGGGCCCACTGCGGCCGTTGTGGGCCCTACGAGCTCTCCTTACGGGAATGTCACATTTTATACTGCACTCCTCTTTTCCGTTTGTCATTCAAACAGTCAGTTGAAATCTACGTTTAGCTAACATGTAGCAACATTTCTTTTTGTCTGCTCTTAACACTTTCCTGTTTACAACCATACCTGAAATGGAAACCAATATTAAGTGTACTAGTTGGAAAATGAGTGAGTTTAAACTGTACAGCTGCGACAAGTTCAGAATTACGGACCACCTCATTATTTTTTTTAAGTGGACGCCAAATTGCGCTTGCATATATTAGTAATAATAATAATAATAATAATAATATAGTACATGGTATTTATATAGCGCATTTCTCATATTTATAACTCAATGCGCAGGCGAAAACGACACACACACACACACGCGCACACAGAAACACACGCACACACACACACACACACACACACACACACACACACACACACACACACACACACACACACACACACACACACACACACAGAGTCTGCAGGGGGTGTGTACAGAAATACCGTAGCAATTAAACGAAAGTCTGCGAGAAAAAGTAAGTTTTTAACTTTAGTATATGCTGGTCTGTAATTTGGACCTTGATGCCCTAAACAGATTTAATATGTGCGTTTTCAAGTTTGTAACCTTTCCAGCACACATACATATATTTGCTAGTTATATTATTGAGTACATTTTTTGTATTCTTGCTTTCGAGTTTGTGATTGTTTCAGCACACATTAAATTAAACAATGTGGCAGTTACATGTTGTGCGTGTTACTGAGTCAATTTTTAATGTTCTTAACCCCTTTCCTGCCACCGGGACGTATGTTTTATTTCTGAAATCTCTATTCGTTCAACGACAAAAAGACACAACCATCCAAAAAACTTGAATACAAATTTGTCTCAACAAGAGGCATAGATCCTCATGAGCCCCCGCGACTGCGGGGGCTCATAAGAATCTGTGCCTCTTGCGGTTGGATCGTGTTCACTTTTCTAGGCAGCGAAGGGGTTAATGCCTGACCAGGAGGTGATTAGTAGGAGATGGGGAGTAGGGGTGTGGGCTGGGGGTGGGTGGGTGTGTGCGGGGGTGGGGGTGGGGGTGGGGGGGGGGTGGGTAGAGGCGGCAGGGATGGCACTGCTGAAAACCGCTTCAAGTGGAAATTGACACACACCATCCAAAACCAGCCAGCCACCAATAATGACTTAATTACGAGGGGCACTCGACAAAGACGTTGACCTGACGTGTTTGGAACACACACAAGAGCACTAGTTAATTCAGAAGCACCATGAACATGTCTGAAACAGTTCTGGTGAGCATTAGGTCCTCGGACCGACGTCGGTCAGAGGACTTTTGCTTATTAGGGTGTTATCGTCCGTACCTGACGGTATCCTTTTTTTCTTTTTTTGTACTTGCTCCCCAAAAGCGCGTTCCTTTCTTGTTTGTCATTTCTTTGTTTTGCACTCTTGGAAGTCCCTTTTTTCCATCGTATCTGGTCAGTCCACACTTTTGTAGAACAACCCTCATAATTGTTGATCACTGACAGGCAAAATTGTAAAACAGTAATTACTTTGAATTGAAGCTACAGCTGTTACGCTCTTTTCGTCCTATAAAAGACGGTTTGAAATTTAGGCAGACATACGAAGGGAAAAAAAGAAAAAAAATTCCTACGGCTCCTTCCGACATCGGTGACTTGCTGATTATCTTTCTGCCACGCATTCAGCTTTTCATTGTTTAACTTGTAACAGAAACGTTGTTGCTTTTTGTGTTTTGTGGAGAGGTTCTTCAGCTTTAGTCCGGATCCCAATACGCAACAGGCCGTCCGGCCCTCGTCGGCCCGACAGCCTGTTGCGCATTGGGATGAGCGCAAAACAATCCATACAATGTTTATAGCATTGTGTCTCTACGGAAAACACAGGAAGATAAACTACATGACAACACTGAAATGACGTCTACAAAGTAAAATATATGTTAGTTCAGACGAACTATTTGTGCAAAACTTCTGTGAGTTTAGCGAATTAACCTAATGATAAAATTGTCGTTACCTTAGTGTTACGTGGTGAGGTCGTAGTCGTAGTATGATAAACACACCAGACGCACGCACGTAAGATTCTTTTAAACAAACCTCATAGACAATACTGGAGAAACAGTTGCAACAATATTTTAATTCTGCGATGCGATCTCCACATAATGCATTTTCAAATGCATCAACACTGATACAATGTCTCTTCTGCAAATGTCCACTCTGGCGACACAAAGTTTCTAATACAACGTACACCACACCGACACGCTGCGTCTCTCACAATGTACACCCTATACGGACCACGTACCTACGATAAACTGTGTGTCTCTACAACTGACAATGCAAGACAATATACCCCCGTGCTTCCCAGCACAAAGTTGTTATAGTATAAAAACTTTCTAGAATAATCTAATCAATTTACACAACGCAACCAATCAGAACGAAACACGTTACTGAAACTCATAAATATTAATAAAAGAAGAAGTTTCTCGAATAACTTAAATTGTCTACAAAAATTCGGCTTCTTATTTCAGCCCCAAATCCCAGTATGTAATGATATCACACAAAAATATGACAAGAGGTTTACGACTTTTCACAACACGCAAAGAACGGCTGCTAATTTCACGTGCACAGTAAACAACTATGACCAGCAGCTTTGCTACTATGTTACAAAAATGTACCTTACTCTTTAGACGTCACATATACTAGGTCACTAGACAGCGCGACTCTGTTTCGAACGTTCTGGTTCATTCTCAACTAATCTACGCAAAAATGAAAATCGACCGCTCTTCTCCCTGCGACTTTTCTAGAAGCTTCCGGACTAAAATTAACGTATCAAAATAAAACCAAAACCACTATCATGGACGAACGATAAAGAATCTCACTGAAAAGGTACGTGATACGTAACCATGATAGCTCAAATAAATATCGGATCGTTTCCTAGGATTAACACATGCATGCTCTCACAGGACAACACAACCACAATCGTAACACTTAGCCATGTGAATCCCGAGTCATTGTCTATTTTGTAGCTCTGTTATTGTAATTTGTGGAATGAGCGAGTGAGTGAATGTGAGCAACACCTGAGGTTGCAAGACAAATTTTGCTAAATAGGCAACAATAAAGTCATCTTAATAATAATAATATTATAATGAGTACTTGTATAGCGCATAACCTCAGATTAGCGCTCTAGGCGCTTAACAAAAACTAATTGTACAAAAATAACTAATTACAAAAACGCAATTTACAAAAAAGTACTAAAACAAAATACAACGCACTTTGTAAACTTTATCTTGACTCTTGAATGTTTGACCCTGTTTTGTGTCTCCAGACAATGGAGGGTGCAATGCCTTGGCGACCAATGTGGGCTTTGCTGCTGTGTGCTTTTTGCCGCGTACAAGCTGGCATTATGACAGGTTAGTAACTCATTTGTTTGGTTTATTAACTCGTTCGAGACGAACGGCATCTGGATACGCGGCTTAAGCCGCGTATCCGGATGCCGTTCGTCTCGAACAAGTTAATCTCGTCACTGCAAGGGGACAGAGACTATTTCAGAAATTTTTGTTGGTTTAACGCCGAATAGCCCCGGTCGTCCAAGGAACATTGGTAAAGTTGTGTCAGTAAAAGACATAGAACCTCAAGGCACCAGCGTGTAAATTGGAAGCAAATGTCCAAGGAAAAAGAAATGTGTTTCCGAATAAGAAGGACAACACAATTTTACTACAGTAGATTTTACTATAGTAGATCTTGTTGTGAGCAACCGCCATGTGTTCAAGTCTTAACCCGTTTCCTGCCGAAAAAAACAACTGAACACCACCCAACTGCAAGAGGTATAGATCGTCATGAGCTCCCACAGTTGCGGAAGCTCATGCGGATCTATGCCTCTTGCTTAAACCACTTTGTATAGACTACGTTCCTTTGATGGCTGGGGATAATTGACGTTGAATTTGCAATTATTTCACAATACACAATGTGCATCAACTGGCAGTGAACGGCTTAAAAGACATTGCTCTCCCAAGAGAAGTCTTGAAGGGCAAAAAGTGTCTCCTGTTGTTAACCCGTTCAGTGCGGAGAAAATGTGAACACACCAACAGCAAGAGGTATAGATCATCATAAGCCTCTGCAAAATAAATAAATAAATAAATAAATAAATAAATATGTTGAGTTTCTTGTTACGTGGTTGTCGTAGTCACAGTATGATGCAATCACACCAGACGCACCCACATAAGGTTATTATGAAGACACTTCACTTAGCTGTGACTCGTCATACGTGGCACAAGGTTGTAGACCACACTGGAGTAACAGTTCCAACAATATTTTATTACACCGATGCGATCTCAGAACAATGCATCAAATGCACCAACACTGATACACTGTCTCCTCTACAATGCATCAACATTTTTGACACACTGCGTAACTCATACAATGTACCCACATAACACCGTCTTTTTTACTATTACAGATTTCCAGAATAATGTAGCAAATTCTTCCAACACAACCAATCAGGAAAGAAAACGTAATCAAAACTCATTAATACAACTCTCTAGAAGTTACTACAAATTCCCCTACCCTCTACGCGCTTTCGATACAATGTTACGAAATGATGCCGACTACTATAACGTCATATATGAGGTCACTAGAAAAATCGCGACCCTGCTCGAACCTTCCAGTCTAATGTAGATGAAACTTTACAACATTGTATCGAAACTACGCGTCACAACCAAAATCGATCGTAATTCTCCGTGCCGACAAGAAGATTCAAGACTCAAGATAACTTTATTTTTGCTATATACTATATATAGCAAAATTTGTCTTGCCACCTCAGGTGCTGCTCACATTCACTCACTCACTCATTCCACAAATTACAATAACAGAGCTACAAAATGGACAATGACTCGGGACGTGGCCGGCGCCAGTGGCCTCAGCCCGAACCTCCGTGACAAAAACAAAATGCTAAGACAGCCCTATGTCTCCTGAACACACTATTATACGTTCTTTTTTTTTTTAAAGTTCCTACTTGACTAAAGCTAGTACATGAAAATACAAGTTAACAACAGAAACAAAATACCATCGCCGGATAGGGATATGATCTCCGATCTAGGCAACGTAAAACAACGGTCAAAACTGCAGCTGGGGGTCCGTCGCTATAGTACAGCGCCGGTGTTTAGAGGGCACCGCTCCGAGAAAGTCCGTCAACACTATTTATAAAATATAATTGTCATTATGGTAACAGCCATGAGTCATTATAATGAAATAAAACCAGCACCCCCTCCCACACCCACACACACACACACACACACAGAGTCGTGTTAATTGGCACGCCCTTGTTAGGAAATACTGTCAACAGCTAGGGTCGGCGGGCCAGGCAGCACGTGCTACATAAATACGGCCGCCGCGGTGAAACGCAGTAAGAAAATAGTAAAGTTCGCTGGTAAATGCTTCTCTGTATGCTTCTACCTCTAGTGTGGAGTCAGTCAGAATAATGAAAATCTGGCAGTGCGTTGGTCGTGTGAATTATGTAGGGTGGAGCCCGGAATAGCACATGGTTAGTAGTTCCACAGTTCATCTGCACGCTTTTCTTTGAATACATTAGCTGGCACGAAATTAAGTCCAAATTCCGACTGTTACAAGATGAAGACGATGTTCTAGTCGATACACCACAACTAAAGTTGTTGAAAAAGTACAACACCGTTCCCTCAGAACTTGATGGCACAAGACTGCCTGGTCAATAACAATTATAGGCGCCACTTCACTAGCACAGTTGACGGATTTTGCCGGAGCGGCCGGCCAGGAGATGCTGTATGGCCGCCACTGATTTTCTCTAAAAAGGTACGTAATTCTTATCCCTAAGTAACTCAAATGAATATCGGATCTTTTCTATGCTTAACACACACATGCTCTCAAAGAATAACACAACCACAAACGTACCATTTCACTCGATTTTTGACATGTTGGTTTGTCAATTTGTTTTGTTGCCGCGAGTAAGTTGTATTTTTCCTTTCTCTAGAAGGAGATTTGGGGCGTTCCCGCAGAGAGGAAACTCCTCCAAAGTTCCAGTATGACCCGAATGTAAGGACATACAGTAAACTTCGGATATAACGAAAGCGCCAGGGGCCCAATGTTTCTTGTTAAAACCGGAAATTGGTTTTAAGGGAAATACTTTACATAGAAAGTGTAATACCGATACCTCTGAGCAAGTGTCGTCATATCCGACTTTTGTTCAATCTTGTAATAAACGAAGTAGACTATATTTAGTCCATCATTGAGCAGAAGGTCTTCGGGCCGACTCTGACCTTAGCTGGCCCTCACACAGCCGTGTGCGGGCCATCAGCCAAGTCTGACAACGGCCCGAGGACCCGCTCACGTTGCAGTTCAGTGTTCTCCTTTATCGCTTTTAACTCATTCAAGGCGCCCCTCATCAATAACTGTAGAAATGTCGTATAGCGTTGCCGGTGGCAACTCTATACGATACTTCCGCAGCTATTGAGGAGGGGCGCCTTGAATGAGTCTTATTGAAACCGAGTAAAAGGCACTATACGCATTCTATAAGCATTTTGTGCCTATACACGACCCTTGTTTTAATTTTTTCCAGTGTGATGTGGGGTACACATCGCAAAACCCAAAACATAGCATGTGCATCGTTGGCGATGTGGGAGTGGATGTGCCTGTGGATCAAGCTAACAAAGACCTCATCATCAAGACGCACAACGATGCCCGTAAAACGGTTAACCCTCTTGCTGCCGACATGATGAAGACGGTCAGTGGCAAGTCAGTTAATCATTCAGTGTGGGACTCGGTTAGTAAGTTATGTGTCCCTTGCCAGACACACAGGATAACTTGAATCTGTTTCTGTCCTCCTGATAATGTTGAGATCTGTAGAGGGCACCGCAGGGCGTTAGATAGTCGCCACCACCTCCCCCCCCCCCCCACCCCACACACACACACTCCGAACAGTTTTGACCATCGAAAATTCACGTGACCAAAGTACATCATACCTCATGCTCCACAACTGGTCAAAATATTAGAGGTGAGTTTCACCGTGCCATTTAGTACGTAGCAAAATTGCATCAAATTATCGATCCTCAGAGCTATAGGGCGTTCCGTCGAGTAAAAATTAAAAAGAAAAGTTTCATTTTAGCCGAACGACACTCAACGACCAACGAGAGCGAAGTTATGGCAGATAACCAGTTTGTACCGTAAGCACAGACAACACTCCGAACATCTCCAAGAGGTATTGATCCTCATGAGCCCTGATCCTCATGAGCCCTGATCTCATGAGGACCTATGCCTCTTGGAAACGTTCGGATTGTTGTCCTGGATGTCCTTTATGATTTCGCTCTGGTTCGTTTTTGGGAGACATTCGGAGTAAACGCAACCTCTCTATTTCTAGGTGTGAATGAATCAATAAATAATGAAACTTTATTTTACAACTGTTAATGCATTGACATCATCATTAATACAGCCATTTTACAAACCAGCCGTTGTTAACAATTACAAGACTATCTACACATGCACATACATATAAGTAAAAGATAATACTTGCAGACAATTGACAACACTGTTCACATAGACAGACATACTCATAGAATCTCAGACTCCCCCCTCTCGCCCCCCCCCCCCCCCTCCGCTCGTCTGTGTAGGGAATTGAGTCTCTTTAAATGGACCTCACTACATCCACCCCATACCGCTGACGCGTAATCGACGTGAGAACGTATGTGAGCGTTATAAAATAGTTGACGGGTATCTGAATCAGTATAACATTTCAGTTTTGATAACATAAAGATATTTTATTGCTACTATTTTGCATAAGGCGTCTGTATGAGCTTGCCATTTTAGCTGACTGTCGCTTGTAATCCCTCGTACGCGATGTTCGTTTACCTGTTCTACCTGACTACTTTTAAGTAAAAGGTTAAGTAATAGAGGCGTTATCTGCTGTTTTTGTCGCTTGGCGACTACCATCGATTTCGTTTTGACTGGATGAACAACCAAAAGAATTGTTTATACCCCAAGATACGTCATGAAGACTTTGTTGTAAGTTTTCGGAAATTACCTGTGTACCTGATGAACTGAGGTGTCGTCAGCAAAAAGGTCGCATTGTACATCTTGGCAAGTAATGTGTAGAGGCAAATCATTAATAAATAAGCAAAACAGCAGGGGGCCCAGTACAGACCCTTGAGGTACACCGAAGATTACATCTTTGAGACAAGAGTATGAACCATGAACAAGAACCTTTTGTTTTCTTTTACTAACTTAAGATGTCAATAAAGCAACTGCATCTTCGTTATTAAGGTCTCAGTGAAGCTTAGCAGTCGAAATAGTGTGGTCAATCAGATCAAAAGCCTTCTTAAAATCTAGATAGACTACTCCTGTTAACTGTGACTTATTTATACCCTCGATCCATGTGTCAACAAGGCGTGTAAGTGTTGTGTGGCATGAATGCTGCGGGCGAAATCCGGATTGGAAAGGGTGGAGGAGCTTACGTTTTTCTAGCTAAGCAAGCAAGTGTTTATGAACGTGCCTTTCCAGTGGTTTGTACAAAACAAATAATAAAGAAATAGGCCGATAATTACTAGGGTCAGAACGATCTTCTGTTTTTGGAAGTGGAATTACTTTTGCATATTTAAGTTCGTTAGGAAAAGTGTTCTGCTGGATACAGAGATTATAAATGTAAGTTAAGGATTCTACTAAGTATGGGAGAGACAGCTTAAGTATTTTCGGGCTGATGTCATCAGGCACTGATGATTTTATATTTGGAAGGTTCCTTTTCAGTATACCCACTTCATGAACAGCTAGCATGGGGATGTTGAAGGGGGCTGTGCCCATTGTTCTTTGTTGACAAAACTCAGACAACAGATTAGAACGGTAATAATTGTTATCCTGGCTTGACGAAATTAAAGATTCGGCAACAGAAAGAAAATGGTCAGTAAATGTATCAGCATTAAGATTAGTGGGAATGGTAGTTGCGGTACTTGGAGACCCCTTAGTAAGTGTGATTAGAAGGTGCCATATAGTAGAGGTATCCTTGCTGTTTTAACCGTGTCACGAACTAACGTTTTTCTTGCCTCTCTGATCTTGTATTTAACACGGTTACGCTGTTGTTTATATTCAATAAACATTTTATTGCTACGTAGATCGTTTCTAAGCGCCATCGCCTGTACGATTTCAGTGGTACGCCAGGGAGGAAGAGTGAGATTTTACCTTCCTCTCGAGTAGGGGAGCATGTTTAATAAGTACATTTAGGAAAAGAGAGTACCAAGTACTGAGCGCGGTATTAGGATCATATGACAGGAGCACATCATTAAAAGGAGTATTTTCTAGATCAAATATAAATTCGTCTTTACTGAAGTGTTTCAATGTCCTATACGTTATAGTTGTATGGCCGTTCTTTTTTGGTTTAGGGAGTTTTGAAGACCCGGAGCACGCCACAGAATAATGATCACTAACATTAAGATTTGAGACATCAACGTCAGAGATGGCTTTGGGTTTTTATGTGGTCTATAAGCATGGAAGTAGTTAGAGTAATTCTGGTGGGTAATTTCACTAACTGTACTAAGCCAAACAGAGATGACGTGTCCCAGGCGGGGTGCGGCATAAGTAAATCTATATTAAAATAATAAAATAAAATAAATAAAAGAATGTCGGCCTTCTTTTTCATTAAAGCTCTGTCAAGGTTCAGACTAAACTGATCGTACCACTCAAAAGTTGAGGCGGGATTTCTATATAAGAACCCAATTAATACTGGTTTTGATTTCGGACACTTAACTTCAATGAACGAAAACTAGAACTGTGCTTTTTATGTTGACAGATCTGGGATGATGATATCGCTGCCGTGGCCGCCAAGTGGGCCCGCCAGTGCTATTTCGATCACGATGGGACAAGAAACGTTCTGTGTATGTACGCTATCGGTCGGTGTCTGTTTTGACCTGTCAAGGTCTTATCCCTAGTCCGCAAAGGGTCCTCGGGCCCACGTTGGCCGCAGTTGGCGCGGGCCAAATGCGGCCGACATCGGCCCGACACACGATATTTGTTTTGTTCTGCCTCGCGTCACCTTTCCGAACGTTTTTGGAGAGGTAACCAAGTACGTGGCTGTTCGCATGGTTTACACAATCCATTATATATATATATATATATATTATATATATATATATATATATATATATATATATATATATATATATATATATATATATATATATATATATAATTGAAAAGTCCTGATAAGTCTTAAAGAAAACACAACACGTACAAATTTAATCAGCTATTGTTTTACAGCGATTTGAGGAAACAGAAGAATGAATTTGCCGATATTTTTTTTTTTTTTTTTTTTTGGTTGGTTTTTTTGTTGTTGTTGCGCAAAACAACCAAACAAGTGAGCAGTATTCTTTTAACTAATTAATAAATTAATTAATTCGTCCATTCATTCATTCATTCATTCATTCATTTATTCATTCATTCATTCATTCATTCATTCATTCATTCTACAGCCCTGCCTGGTGTGTACATCGGCCAGAATGGTCACACAGGATCGTACGGCTGGGAGGGCATCGTCAAGGCGTGGATCAGCGAGATTCAGTATTTTGAGTACGGTGTGGGTTCCACTACTGGCAACTGGAAAGACGTTGGACATTACACACAGGTTTGAGATCAGATACGGTAATCATAGGTAAATGGCATGTAAGATAGGCATACGTACACACAACTCATTTGCGCGGGTGAGATCTACAAACACAGGCTTGACGAGTGCGCACAAGGTACACTGTCGAGGAAAAGAAATGCGACTTTTTCGGAACCATCGGAAACATTGTAATGTTTCCGATGGTTCCGAAAATGTCGCATTTCTTTTGCTCGTAGTGTTTCCGATGGTTCCGAAAATGTTGCATTTCTTTCGCTCATCAGTATACTTGTAGTGAAGACACAAATGCACACAGTCCACTATAATTAAGCCGGAAAATCGGAAGTTCTAACTGTCCGTCATTGATCATTTACGTCTTGTAACAGAACACAAACACGATCAATGAAAACAATGGAAGAAAAAATACCGTTCTGAGGAACAAAAGTGTTTTCGAGGATTCTAAAACTGTCGCATTTCTTTTGCTCCTCTATACATTAATTTTCAGGTGGTTACCTCCTACACCCAACGCATCGGATGTGGTCAGGCCAACTGCAACGGACGTCCACAGAGCTTTTGCAACTACGCTTTTGGGTAAAGCCGCAGGGCTAGGAAACAGGGATACAGGAACAAGGAAATGTAAACGCCCGTGACAAAGGCTCCGATCGTTAAAAGGAATACAGGAACATGTAATCCCATTTACGCTCAGAGACTTTGTCGGGAGCAGACAACTCGAAGGATTTTTCTTTGTTCCTGTATTCCTATTGACGTTCAGAAACCTGGGCGCAAAGCGCATGTCGATTTCATTGTTTGTATTCCAACTGACTTTCAAAGATTTTGGCAGGGGCACACAACTCGTGTAGATTTTCAAGCTATATTCCTGATGACGACTAAAGATTTTCAGGGGCACATTGCTACGTAAATTACCTGACCCTGTAGTTGAGCTTTAACTGACGATTACTTCAGCAATAATTCCGCAGTAGGGGGAAAGGGGGTGATACCAAGACAGGCAGCAAGATTACTAATTAAACGGCTATATATATATATATAAAAAAACGCCTCCCAATACCGCGTTTTACGCTCGTGCCGAGGCTGACTTCCTAACCATCCTCGAATGCACCCTATCCGTTACTGCACTGCCGTACAGCCTACCGCCAAATGTCCATTTTCCCTGCACCATACCCGGGGAGTGCAAAAGCCTTCCAAAGGCGACAGTGCTTGTTCTGTCTCTGGACTCTGTGTAACATTTTCTTTTGAAAAGAATCCCGCTACGTACCACTAAAAAACAACATAATCTTCAACATCGTGAATGAGGTTGCTTCAATGGAGGAAGAGGATAACAATTCCCGGTACGCAACGGCCACCGGGCCGAAGTCGGCCGCAGTGGGCCCGCGGACAACTGCTCAGGCCGACTGCGGCCGACTGAGACCCGACAGCCTTTTGCGTACTGGGTTGTATGTGTGTTTTGTGTCCGACAGTCTATACAGCACTAGGACCCCTTACACCAACTCCACAAAGAGCTGCTCAGCGTGTCCTGAGACTTGTGATGCCAGCGGCAAACTTTGCGGTGAGCAGACCTTGCGTTCATGCCGACACGCAGATTATTATATACTGAGGCTCAAAAGAAATTCGACATTTTTAGAATCACATTTCTTTTGCTCCTTAGTACGTGTGTGTATATATATATATATATATATATATATATATATATATATATATATATATATATATATATATATATATATATATATATATATATATATATATATATATATATATATATATATAATATATATATATATATATATATATATATATATCTTGGCTTGACTTCGCGAACGAAGATTTTATAGGAGTTGCCCACGACGTCTGCAGGCTTGTTCGTGGCTGCGGAGGCCAATCCGAGACAGGCAGGTTCGACCGCAGTGGCTGCAGGGGAAGGTATGGCCAGGGTTCTGAGCTGCGGCATCTCTGTTTTTTCTCCTGAGCCGCTTGTCCTTAAGGCTAGCTCTGCGAGAGTCCTCAAAGGAGACAGCTGCCTTGTAAATGGTGGAGCGCCAGGTGTCACGGTCCGCAGCAAGCGAAGACCACTGGTGGTGGTCGATTTGGCAGGCACTAAGTGACTTCTTGAGACAGTCTTTGTATCTCTTCTTTGGTGCCCCTCTGTCACGGTGTCCAGTATCAAGCTCGCCGAACAGGGTGATCTTTGGTAGGCGATGATCCTCCATCCTGGAGACATGCCCCGCCCAGCGGAGCTGTGTCCGCAGCAGCAAAGCCTCGATGCTCACAGTTTCAGCCTGTTCAAGGACCTCGACGTTGGTGACATAGTCACTCCAGTGAATGCCCAGGATGGTTCGCAGGCAGCGCTGGTGGAAGCGTTCGAGGAGTCGTAGTTGGCTGCGGTAGAGGGCCCAGGACTCGGAACCATACAGCAGGGTGGTGAGGACCACAGCTCTGTACACGCTGATCTTGGTGCCTGTTTTCAGCTGTTGATTGTGCCACACACGCTTGAAAAGTCGCCCGAAAGCGATGTTCGCTTTTGCCAGCCTGCTGTCAAGCTCCTTGTCCAGCTTGGCGTCCGACGTGATAATGCAGCCAAGGTAAGTAAACTGGTGCACTGACTTTAGTTCAGACTCGCCGATGGTGATGTGAGGAGGGTGGTACACTGTCTTGGGTGCCGGCTGATGGAGGACCTCTGTCTTTTTAAGACTGACCTCGAGTCCAAAGAGCTGGGCAGCATCTGCTCCATGACCTCTTTGTCTGCTGCTGGGAGGAAGGAACACTACCAAAAGATCTCCGTGATGCAGTCGTTATCACCCTGTACAAGAACAAAGGCGAGAAGTCTGACTGTTCCAACTATCGGGGAATTACCCTGCTGTCCATTGCTGGGAAAATCCTTGCAAGGCTGCTCCTGAATCGGCTGGTACCTGCCATCGCTGAAGACCAACTCCCAGAGGGCCAGTGTGGCTTCAGAGCAAACAGGAGCACCACCGATATATATATATATATATATATATATATATATATATATATATATATATAATATATATATATATATATATATATATATATATATATATATATATATATATATATATATATATATATATATATAATAAGTTATTGGTCGGAGGGGTTCGCTGCACGGACCTTTGTAGGCCTTCGGGAGGTCAAAGGAATCATTGTACCCCGAAGGCCTTGAGGGGTACAATGATTCCTTTGACCTCCCGAAGGCCTACAAAGGTCCGTGCAGCGAACCCCTCCGACCAATAACGTATTTGTTTTCCTTCCTCCGTTTATCGTTTAGAAAAAAAATCCGGTTTATGAAGACGGCCGCTTCTGTGGCGGATAGGTGACACCATTGAATATACATGTTCTGCCGGGGATTCCCAGACTGTGACGTAGCATGATTCGGTGCGAAGCGCAAGCCTTGTTTTCGCGAGTAAAAAGCTAATCTTGGCTTGTGTACAGAATGATTCAAGCTGCAATGTCAACAAAAGGTCGTTAAAGTATTACAGTGACAGTGCTTCTTGACTGCTGTGTGATTCAGAAAAATTAAGAACTTTTTGATGAAGCGATCGGCATTTGACCACTGATGTGACAGCTTGTGCAAGTTAGCATGGTGCCTCCTGCTTTTAGATTCAAGATGACAGAAAGGGGTGCTTCGAGTGTGCAGCAGATTGTCGTTGTTATATCCTAAAGTGTCATGTGTGTTGGGATATCTGGAAAAAGGAATACCAAAACAAAACGCTCGGTGTTAACAGCAGGACTAGTGCCGAGATGGATTTTAAGGTAAGATTTTACTTTACAGCGTAGACATGATGTCAGATAGTCTTCGAAAATTCGGGAGATGTTTTTCTTTAGATAGTCCCGCATTGAGTGACGTGAAAATTTGGCAATAGTGTGCTTTGTGTATAGTGTTGCTGGGTGTGTATTTTCGTTTTAGTTCTTGAATTTGTTGCTCTGTGCTTTGGTGAAATTGTGGCATGTTGCCTGTTGGTGGTTGAGCAGACGACAGTGTGTTGCCGGTTTGCTAGGATTGCTGTCTCTGATTGGTTAAAAAAACAACTCGGAAGCTATTTTTGTTCCGTGGTTTCCCGAACTTTGAAAATGTCTCGGTGGAAGGCTTTTGCTGTTTGCGCTGTGTAATAAGTGGTGAAATATTGTTTAGTTGGCTCCTCACGTCGTAAAAAATTAAGGCAGATGATGTGTATTATGTCAAATAGGACTACTTTAGTGCGTTTTTTTTCTGCTATTTTGTCGAACCGAGTTGCTATCAAGACTCGAAAACGAGGTCGTAACGCGTCATCGAGAGGGCTATATAAAATGCCCGCCATTTTTCGCTACAGTGGTTTTTATATCACGGTCACATGGTACAGTTTGCGCTAAATTGACTGTCATGTGACGTAGGGAGGAAAACAATATAAGTTATTGGTCGGAGGGGTTCGCTACACGGGCCTTTGTAGGCCTGAGGGAGGTCAAAGGAATCACTGTAGGTACAATGATTCCTTTGACCTCCCTCAGGCCTACAAAGGTCCGTGTAGCGAACCCCTCCGATCAATAACGTATTTGTTTTCCTTCCTCCGTTTATTGTTTAGAAAAAATCCGGTTTATGAAGACGGCCGCTTCTGTGGCGGATAGGTGACACCATTGAATATACATGTTCTGCCGGGGATTCCCAGAGTGTGACGTAGCACGATTCCGTGTCAGAAGCGCAAGTTTCCCGAGTAAAAAGCTACTAATCTTGGCTTGTGTACAGAATGATTCAAGCTGCAATGTCAACAAAAGGTCGTTAAAGTATGACAGTGACAGTGCTTCTTGACTGCTGTGTGCTTCAGAAAAATTAAGAACTTTTTGATGAAGCGATCGGCATTTGACCACTGTCCGATGTGACAGCTTGTGCAAGTTAGCATGGTGCCTAGTGCTCAGTTTTAGATTCAAGATGACTGAAGGGAATGCTTCGAGTGTGCAGCAGATTGTCGTTGTTATATCCTAAAGTGTCATGTGTGTTGGGATATCTGGAAAAAGGAATACCAAAAAAAAGCTCGTTGCAACAGCAGGACTAGTGCTGAGATGGATTTTAAGGTAAGATTTTATTTTACAGCGTAGACATGATGTCAGATAGTCTTCGAAAATTCGGGAGATGTTTTTCTTTAGATAGTCCCGCATTGAGTGACGTGAAAATTTGGCAATAGCGTGTTTTTTGTATAGTGTTGCTGGGTGTGTATTTTCGTTTTAGTTCTTGAATTTGTTGCTCTGTGCTTTGGTGAAATTGTGGCATGTTGCCTGTTGGTAGTTGAGCAGACGACAGTGTGTTGCCGGTTTGCAAGGATTGTGTCTCTGACTGGTTAAAAAAAAACTCGGAAGCTATTTTTGTTCCGTGGTTTCCCGAACTTTGAAAATGTCTCGGTGGAAGTAGTCCATAAGCTAGGAAGATCTACAGTGCACCCCTCTCCCCCCCCCCCCCCCCGCCCCCAGTACTCAATAAGATGGGTTTCAAAGTGTTCCTTAGTATGTCCTGAGATGTTTAAGCCATGTTCCCCGAAAATCCTTAGGAACACACCAGAGATATAGCCGATGGCGCAAGGGTACCCCCATTCACGCTCTTCGCAGGTGCTAAAATGAGGTTGAGAAACATTTTCCTCTAAATAAATCAGAATTCATTCCAGAAACCCAAATCAGGCAATATTATGTCAAGGCACACCTTCTGCATCCTCTGCAAAAAACAGAATGAAAAAATATTGAATCTCTGGCTCACAGTAAAGGTATTTGTGCACCCAGTAAACGACCATTTCCGCGAAATCGCAAAAAAAGACAAAAATAATGTGTCGGATGCTTTCAGACATTTTCTATAGCACTGACAGTCCATTTTCAGGCTTACATCATTGAAACAGGATGTCACAAATATTATAAACTTGACTAGGTGATGCTGTGATCACTGTGAGTGCCACAGTGGTTGATTTTGTATCCCTACCCCCAAGTTGTAAAAATACACAAAATTAATTAGAAAAAATTGCTTAAGTTATTCCATTTTATTTTGACCTCTCTTTACCTATTACGTTTGAATAATGTGAGCATAAAGTGCAAGAAAATAAGGAAAGTCGGCATCCTTTACGGTATGTTCATGGTGAATGATAGCTTTTTCCCATTTAAAATTGCCAAATTGGGAAACGTATGTTGTTTCCGATGCCCTCAGAAATTTTGTATATAACTGATAGGTCTTTTTTAGGTTTTATTGTTTAGGAAAGAGTACCACAGTTACTCCCAACCTGATTTTTATGATGCTGTGATGCATTTAGGGGCCACAGTGGCTGAATCTGCTGCCCTACCCCCATTTTACCTGTACGCAAAGGAACGAAAAATGATCATAACAATTGCTCCTCTGATTAAATATGTTTGTTGCCAGTTTTCTTAACAAAATATGCATATTGAGCATAAACATTTGTGATAATTTCATTAATTTCAATGTGACCCATCAATTTAATTGTAATTCTTTTTATTTAAGGCATGCTTAACAGGGGCTGCCGCTGAAGCTTCTATCGTCTGCACATTCAGCACTCTTGTCAAACTCGGGGAAGGTGTACCTCAGGGAGATGTTGTGTCTAATGCTGTTTTTGGTCTACATTAATGACATCAGTACAACAGTACCAAGGTTCATCTCGACCATCCTCCATGCGGATGACCTTGCAGTGTGGAGCGCAGCAGAACATAAAGAAATAGCATCCTCCAGAAAGCATAAAGAAATAGCATCCTCCAGAATCCAGGATGCTGCCAATAGAGTCAGCAGCTGGACTGAAAGAGGCCACTCAAACTGAGCTAGACCATCTCTTTCAATCAGACGGAAGAGGTCACCTCAAAACTGGAGACCTTCGAGTACCAAAGACAGACAGGCCAACTTTACTGGCAACAAATAAATTACTGGATTCACGTGGAGGCCTCACATTGAAGCCATGGAAGCTAGAGCTGCAAAAAAAAAGTCTCTGATGAAGAAACTGGTGGGGACCACATTGGCGCAAATTACAGCATCCTGGCACAAGCAAACACCTGCTCGGTCAGACCAGTCGTGCGGTACCAAGATACATCGACAACATGAAACACTGCCTGCAAAACCCAAAAAGCCAGGCTTGACAAGATGCAGAACATGGGTCATTCTCATGATGCAGTGACATTCTTAGAGCCATCTGGAGCACCCCAATTTAGGAAATGGAGGACATTGGAGCCACTGGAATGCAGAACAGCACACACGATGAAGAAACTTACTAAACACCGACAGCATGGGAGACTACAGGAGCAGACCAAGAACCGTCAGAAATGTCCAAATCTGAACCGCCCAAATCTGAACCGCCAACTGAAGGTCCTGCAAAGGGCTAACACTGACGTCCTGGAACCAAGCCCAAAGATGTGTGAACAGCTCCCTACAGATACCTGGACATCTCGAAAGAGCCTTCAAGACAACATAAACAATGTTCCAGGACTCTTTGCCAAAGGTCGCGGCACCGCACAAAGCCATCTTGCTGGAGGTTGTGCACAAGCGCTACCCTCACTGCAGCTGTGATACCACACAAGATGCCGTGCGGAATGAAGGAAGTGGCGTGTACATCTGTTGTGCAGACCGCACTACTACCTCCCTCTCCTTACCAGCTGGTGGCAACAGCTCCAACTATCGTACAGATCTGAAGGTGCTCAACACAGCAGCAGAGCACTAGCTAGGGAAAGGCAGCAGCTTGATCCACTGATCTCACCAAGAAGCTTCAAGATAGACTGGATGCCCTGTCCACAAAATAGTGCTGCAGTGGATTCCAGTGCATTCTGGACTAGCTGGGAATGGAGACACTACAACAACAAAGTGATTGGCAACAGCAGAATGGCGGCTGCAGCCCGTGGGCAGATGACATCAACAAGCTGAACAGGGAGAGCCAGGCCACCATCTTTCATCTACGCACTGATTACTTTGGACTGGGTCCATACAGAAAAGCAGGAACGTTTCACAAACCCAAAATCAAGCCTGAAGGTTTACATACTTTAATCAGATCACTCTGTATCAGCAATTATTTGAAGCTTCCGTGCCTAATGCATGAAGAGATACCAAAATAAAAGAACGCTTAGCGAATGGCGGACTTCGGTAGAAGCGTAAACAACCAATCAGAATATTCGGCAGAAAGGCCATGCAGTCACTTTATGATCAGAGCTAAATATAGATCACTTGCAACAAGCGTCAGCATGATCGTTCGCAATGGAATAGTCACAAATTGGGGGAGAAAAAAAAAAGAAAAAAAGAAGTAGACAAAAGTCTGCCAGCACGTTGTAATTTTGTACAAACTTTCACAGACTTTAAGGAAAAGGACTGAAATTGACAGACTTTCCAGGGCCCTGAAAAAGCCTTGTCATTTTTTAACAACTTTCACAAATGTTCACAGACCGTAAGGACCCTGCTGGACTCACCTCGAAGGATTGGGTCATGCGGAAACAGCCCTATGCGAATTTGGCGTAGAAAATCAGTCTCCTTAGCACATTCTCCAAACATGTCCATACACAGAAGCGGTCTGCTGGCAGTTCTGACCAGAAGACACGCCCCTATACACCAAACTCTGAAAACATGCTGCCTAGCTCTTGACAGCTTACTTATTGGCATCCAGAACAATATAAGATTTAAAGACGGCCATAAAAAATTGAACGTTGCAGAAGGTGGAAGTGGAGATCTCGTGGTCGACATGTGGAAACTAAGTATTTTGATAACATTGTTTTGGCTATTAGGAACCATGAAACTTTATTACGCATTCATATTTACACATTTCTAGATGAAAATAAATGAAAGGAAAAGGGGAGACCTTACTAGACCCGCCTTACGCTAGGTAAAATATCACATAAAAGACCAGCCAGTTAAAAATAGTTACAATTAAATTGATGGGTTACATTGAAATTAATGAAATGATCACAACTTGTTATGCTCAATATGCATACTTTAAAAAAAAAAACTGGCAACAAAAAAATATTTAAACAGAGGAGTATGATGTAAGCAATTTTTATGATTATTTTGCGTTACTTTGCGTACTGGTAAAATGGGGGATAGGGCAGCAGATTCAGCCACTGTGGCCCCTAAATGCATCATAGCATCACAAAATCAGGTTGGGAGTAACTGTGGTACTCTATCCTAACCAATAAAACCTAACAAAGACCTATCGGTTGAGTACAAAATTTTTGTGGGTACCAGAAACAACGTATGTTTCCCAATTCGGCAATTTTAAATGGGAAAAAGTTATCATTCACCACGAATGTACCGTAAAGGATGCCGACTTTACTTATTTTCTTTCACTTTATGCTAACATTATTGAAACTTAATAGGTAAAGAGAGGTCAAAATAAAATGGAATAACGTAAGCAATTTTTTCTAATTAATTTTGTGTATTTTTACAACTTGGGGGTAGGGATACAAAATCAACCACTGTGGCTCTCACAGTGATCACAGCATCATCTAGTCAAGTTTATAATAATTGTGACATCCTGTTTCAATGATGTAAACCTCAAAATGGACTGTCAGTGCTATAGAAAATGTCTGAAGGCATCTGACACATTATTTTTGTCTTTTTTTGCGATTTCGCGGAAATGGTCGTTTACTGGGTGCACAAATACCTTCACTGTGAGCCAGAGATTCAATATTTTTTCATTCTGTTTTTTGCAGAGGATGCAGAAGGTGTGCCTTGACATAATATTGCCTGATTTGGGTTTCTGGAATGAATTCTGATTTATCTAGAGGAAAATGTTTCTCAACCTCATTTTAGCACCTGCGAAGAGCGTGAAAGGGGGTACCCTTGCGCCATCGGCTATATCTCTGGTGTGTTCCTAAGGATTTTCGGGGAACATGGCTTAAACATCTCAGGACATACTAAGGAACACTTTGAAACCCATCTTATTGAGTACTGGGGGGAGGGGAGGGGGGAGGGGGGGTGCACGGTAGACCTTCCTAGCTTGTGGACTAAAGGCTTTTGCTGTTTGCACTGTGTAATTAGTAGTAAAATATTGTTTAGTTGGTTCCTCACGTCGTAAAAAATAAGGCAGATGATGTGTATTATGTCAAATAGGACTACTTTAGTGCGTTTTTTTTCTGCTATTTTGTCGAATCGAGTTGCTATCAAGACTCGAAAACGAGGTCGTAACGCGTCATCGAGAGGGCTATAAAACGTCCGCCATTTTTCGCCACAGTGATTTTTATATCACGGTCACATGGTACAGTTTGCGCTAAATTGACTGGTCGTGTGACGTAGGGAGGAAAACGTATATATATATATATATATATATATATATATATATATATATATATATATATATATATATATATATATATATATATATATATATATATATATACATATATATATATATATATATAAACTGGTTGTAAATATATGTAACCGGTAATAATGAAGCGGAGAATCACAATATAATAATAATAATAATAAAGTAAGAAGAAGAAGAAAAGAAACATTATAATAAGAATAAGAATGTATATAAAATATAATAATAATAATAATAATAATAATAATAATAATAATAATAATAATAATAATAATAATAATAACAATAACAATAATAGTGACGATGAACAACGTGACGATAGTGATAGGATTGCGAACGTTGCTTTTACTATACTGACGTGCAAAAGGAATGCGACATTTTTGGAATACTCTAAAAACAAATGTTGTATTTCTGTTGCTCATCAGTAAAATATATCTACTGCTTTGGTACCGATTTCAGGCCACGATGTTCAATCATTTCATAAACAATCCCGCTTGAGCTTGATCTTCACACCACGTAAGTGTATTGATTTCTGCTGAGTGAGTCAGCGAGTGCGTGTCTATCACGTGAGCGCGCGTAAGTTTTAGCTCGCGGCGGGGTTGTGAGCCTATTTTAACTCATTCAGCCCGACGCACGTATTTCCCAAATTTGGGAGGCGTCATCTAACGACTATGCACCTGTTGCAGAATATGGATCGACCATGATAATTCAAGGGTAGTGTCAGATTAGCTTGGCGCCGACAGGCGCCAAGCTAATTTGGCACTACCCTTGAATTATCATGGTCCACCAGGCGCCAAGCTAATCTGGCACTACCCTTGAATTATCATGGTCGACCCATTTCCTGCTGTAGTGCGACAGAGCTGAATGGGTTAAGTGTAATATGGTGCCTATGATAGAGTACTGTATTTTACAGACTGTAGAGGCAAGCTGTGTTTCAACGGAGGGACCCTGGACATCAACACCTGCACCTGCTCGTGTGCTAACATCTATTCTGGCGATACCTGTGAGATACGTACGTATACATTTACATAACGTTTTCTTACCTGATCGTTCGAGATGTCTGCCTTGATGGATTGGCGAAAGCCAATAATGAAAATATCACTGTTAGCAATACTGGACATACTGGCCGTTTACAACCCAACGGCAGAAAACACATTACATTTACTGAACTAATCTATTTACCGACGTACGTCTTCTATTTCCAGTGAACTGTCCGTCCAAAGACTCGTGGGTGTGTGGTCCCGGCAACCAGTTTTCGCCTGACTACTGCCAGAAGTTCAGCAACGTGCCGTATTCCTGCCCCTACATGTGTGGCGTCTGTCAGCACAGTACGTTCCCAATGCGCAATAGGCCATCGGACCGACGTCGGCCTTATGGCCTTTGCGCGCTGGGCTTTCAGTTCTTTTCCACGACTATGTGGATCTCAAGCTATACGTCATGCTCTGTTACGCGAGGCAGCTTCTCAGTGACTGGAACTGCTTTCGCACAGTACACAAACAAACAATGTGCTATTGATATTGTGTCTGTAGGCACGCGCACTACACAAGATCACTGATTGCTTGTGTACTTTAAGAAAGGCAGCTTCCTCTTTGTTCTTCAGAATATGCTTTGCGATGCTGGTTACTTCCATTTGCGTTTTACCCTTCGGCTGTCGGTAGGGGTTTTCGTCGAGGTGATTCCTGCAGACAAGAACCGCTACCTACAACCAAAGGGTTACACGATTGACAAAGTCATTCAAAACAGAAAAAGAAAAAAAAAAAAAAAGACTGAAGCGGTGATCATTCCATTTCCGCAGATGGCACGTTTATAACTGGTAAAACAGTGTTCTTGTGTACGTGTCCAAAGCCCACTATTCTATTCGCTTTGTCTCTAAATACCTTCAATGTCAGAAATATACCCCGGTAGCAAAACGTCTTCGGGACCACGCCGGCCGCAGTGGCCACTGCGGCCGTCGTGGGCCCGAGGACCTTTGCTTACTGGGATAGGAACTCCACTTAGCTGAAAGAAGCAAGGGCCCGAGGGCTCATCGGGTTTTATCAATCTTGCTGATCCTGTGTATGTGTGTGTGCGTGTGTGTGCGTGTGTGTGTGTGTGTGTGTGTGTGTGTGTGTGTGTGTGTGTGTGTGTGTGTGTGTGTGTGTGTGTGTGTGTGTGTGTGTGCAGATTGTGGAGCTAAGCAATGCTACAATGGGGGAACCATGGATTACAAAACCTGTACGTGTACCTGTGACACAGACTTCGAAGGGGACGAATGCAAATCCCAAGGTGTGTGTACCATACACCTCCACATCATTCTGTACTGCAACCAAGCAACCAATGAACCAGTCAATTCTTTCACCCCCGCCGCCCCCCCCCTCCCCCACCCGCCCCCTCCCCATCCAACCCACCCACCCAAATATGTCTCAAGACAGTTCTGTTCACAGCGTCAAGGACGATGAGTGTTTGGACCTTTCATTTTAGCCCCTTCACTGCCGGGAAACATTACAAACTACCGACTGTCAGAGGTATGGACACTCAGAGGTATGGACACTCGTGAGCACCGCGTAGTTGCTGGGGCTTATTGGAGGATATATGCTGCCTACCTAATATATATTTTTTAAAACTACGTTGTATCCGTGTTCCTCTGACGGTGGGGATCTTGGACGCTGAATTTACAATGATTCGTCCGCTGGCGGTTAAAGGCCTATGTTTAATTTTAGATGCCCACAGTCTAGGGAAGAAAAACCTTTCCGACTGACACAAGTAACGTCCGCACGAGGATCGGCCCTAAAGTGTCAAGAATAACGGGCAATAATACGCGAGATGCACAGTCAGATCTACCTGGGTCGCTCTAGCATGGCATTTCACAATGCGCAAAATGCTGCCCGACTTCGACCCGATGGCCTTTTGCGCATTGAGTTTGAACTTGAGGAAGAAGCACTCCAGCCAAAATAAATCTAATTCCAGAGTGACCCGTGGTGGCTTTGGTGTACATGCACAAAACCAATGCCTTATTTACCTTAAGGTCCTCGGTCTATTCCAGTGTGTGGAGGAAAGAAGTGTCAGAACGGAGGTAAGTTGGACCAAGCAACGTGCACCTGTAAATGCAGCTCTCTCTACGAAGGGGACACCTGTGAATCAAGTGAGTGTACAACCCAGAAACAAAAGGACATTGAGCTGACTTCCGCCGCAGTCGGCCCTCGCACGTCTGTGGATTACACTAACGTCTGTGCGCGGACTGACCGCATGCAACGTCGGCCCAACGACCTTTAGCGTGTTGGGAATCTCTCGTGATGCTGATCAAACATTTTGCGGTCGATTATTCAATGAAAATCGCCTGTTTGCATCAGTTTTGTGTTAATGCCTGTGATCACAATCACACATCAGCACTTAAGTTGAATAAAAAAAAAATTAGTGCATGGGAAAAAAAATCGCATACACATTAGGTCTCTAAACAATCTACCCTAGAAGGGGGATGGACCAGAAAAAGTGCTAAAGTAGTTATATCTGATTTGCACCTAGTTGTGTGTTTTCTGTCTCAGGTGAAGGAGGAGGATGAGAGGACAAGAGACAGAACTCCGCATTGCAATTTTATGGTCATTTCTGCTATGCAATGTTAACATAATGTTAGCACATACGCCGAAACAATGCAAGTTATTGGTAGCAGGGGTTTGCTACACTGGCAGACACTTGTAGGGCTGAGGGAGGTCAAATTAGCCACTGTACCTCGAAGGCCCGCCTTCGTGGTGCAATGGTTAATTTGATCTCCCGGAGGTCTGCAAGGGTCCTTGTAGCGAACCAATGCTACCTACCGATAAAGTATTTGTCTTCAGTGAACTGCCCAACTAATTATATGGACTCGTGGGTGTGTGGTCCTGGCAACCAGTGGCCACCTGAATACTGCAAGTACAACAACGTGCCCCCATCCTGTCCGTACATGTGTGGCAAGTGCCCTCACAGTGAGTGTCATTGTTATTATTTAAGTCTAACAGCAACATTTTTTACACTTCTCACCTAAGAAATATTTATATTTCCAAGTGTTCCATTATATTCTTGTCTGCATGTCCATTTTGAAAAAGAGTTTTAACATGCGATTTTTACATAATGCGTTGTAATTGTCCTTTCTAAGCAATTTTCTTAATTTTGGGTGATTTGCTTAGGAAATATCGCTGCATGCATGTGTGTGTGTGTGTGTATGTTTGTACAGACTGCGGAACCAAGCAGTGCTACAATGCGGGAACTATGGATTTTAACACCTGTACATGTACCTGTGCAAAGGACTTCGAAGGCGACGAATGCAAGGTTGCAGGTTTGTTTGAACGACGATATAGTCGCATGCACACTGGATGAATTATTATTATGGTGATGATGATGATGATGATGATGATGATGATGATGATGATGATCATCATCATCATATCATCATCACCATCATTATTATTAATATTGTATTGTTATCATTGTAGAAAATTGATGACAAATAAATGCAGATGCTCAATCTTTTCCAGTTTGTGGTGGCAAGAAGTGTCTGAACAGCGGAACGCTGGACAAAGCCACTTGTACATGTAATTGCTCCTCTCTGTACACCGGCGACACCTGCCAAACACGTAAGTTGGATTTCGCAGTGATCACGTGCAAAAGTTCATTTCCTTCGGATAAACTGAAATGATGTCTCTGAACCATTGTAGACGTACCGGACTTACATGCGATATGGCGTGTTTGGGGGGCCTTCAATCCCCTCTTTAATGAGCACTTCAACCCTTTGCCTGTCGGTAACCATATGGGTTTTTGTCGCGATGATTCCAGTAGGAACCGCTACCGACGCGCAAAGGGCTATACAAACATGTTTCTGGTTTCCGAACTTCTATAATGTAACAAAGATCAGAAAGAAACACGCTTAAGAAAAACTAGTTCTTACAATTTAATACATGTTAATTGTCCTAGTTTTTCTTAACACATTCTGCTTCAGGACCGAAATCTGCAAATTTTGAAGATGTCCCCTGAAGACTGTATTACACTTCCGGAAACAGATCGAGCGTGATAGTTCAAGGGTTGTGCCAGAATAGCTTGGCGCCTAAGGGCGCCAAGCTATTCTGGCTCAGCCCTTGAACTATCACGCTCGATCCATGTCTTGCCGTGGTGGGTCGGAGTTGAATGAGTTAAGCCCTTCGCAAACAGAGGACGCAGACTGTGAGTTTGAAATCTTCGTTAATTCAACGCCAAAGAGCCCCAGTGTCGAACTGCACGTATTTTTCAATAGCCAGTACCTGATTGTCATAGTCCTAACGGCTTTGTTTGAGCTATTTATAACCCCACGCAAACATCTCTCTGCAATGCAAGGGGGCATTTGGCTGCCAGTTACTGGCCTTCAGTTTCCTGCAACTGGCGCCAGACGTGCAGAGAATATAGATGCGAAATGGTGTCGACAAAAGATCCATGGCTGCGGGAGTCATGAGCATCTATGTCTTTTGCATTTAGATTGCGTTCAGCTTTTCTCGGTAGCAAAGGGACTCTTTGGTTGCAGGTTATTTTCTTGCAGGTTACACGCTAAGCAGTCACCCACTGAATGTGAACAATTGATTATTTTGTTTTCGGCGAACCTCCAAGTGTTTCCAGTGAAGTGCCACCCTGTTTAACTCACTGTGCCCGAGGTACGAAATAACCACATTTTGGAGTTATTCTCTGAGGACTGCATTGCAATTCAGGAGACAGATCGACCATGATAGTTCCAGGGTGGTGGCATAATAGCTTGGCGCCTACAGGCGCCTATCATGGTCGAGCCATTTCGTGCTGTGCTGTGTCGTGGGCAAAATGAGTTAAAACTAGTTAAACGGTTTTATTAATTGAGTGTCTTGCGTTTCAGTGAACTGTCCAGTTAAGGACTCGTGGGTGTGTGGTCCCGGCAACCAGTGGCCGCCTGACTTCTGCAAATACAGCAATGTCCCTGATTCCTGTCCCTACATGTGTGGCAAGTGCCCTCACAGTTAGTATACTTTATTTATAGTCACTGGATATTATTACTTCGACTATTATTACGAGTTATGCTTTTACCAGTTGTTCTCCTTGTCTCCTTGGTTTAATCAGGGAATTCTTTTCGAAGATAAAAGTTGAGGGCTTAAGCCCGAGACTTTCTTCGAGATGTGTTTCTATTAAAAATGTGATTGACCAAAGACATATTTGGAGTACGTTGTCATCATAACATGTAATAAGTTGACGGGCCACTTATCACATGCTACCTTTGGTAACATGTGATAAAATAGCTTCCCGTTACCTTGACAACGATTGCCCAGAGCAAAAAGTTGAATAAAGCAACGCCGATGAGATAATGTGTAAAGTGTCTGAAAGAAGACAAATGTAACGTTGTATTTAGATCTAGGTCATCTACCACCTTCACCATAACTGACACTGATAGAGAACATGCATTCTCCGTTCTGTGCGTCTTTGTACCCAATGCCCGAGTCTATCATTTCTGACATAAATCAGCTTGTAGATGGCCTCTGCCGTTATGACGTTCTGCCCAGCACGCCCATTTTGAGAACAGCGAAAGTTTCATTTTTTTCAACAATGGACACACTGACTTGCCACATCATGTCACGTCGCGTGTGTGTGTGTGTGTGTGTGTGTGTGTGTGTGTGTGTGTGTGTGTGTGTGTGTGTGTGTTTGTGTGTGTGTGTGTGTCCGATTCCTTGACTGATTGCTTGCTTGATTGCTTGATTGCTTGATTGGTGATTGTTTGGTGATTGATTGATTGATTTGATTGATCGATCGGGTGAGTGAGTGAGTGAGTGAGTGAGTGAGTGAGTGAGTGAGTGAGTGAGTGGTTTGGTTTGTTGATCGACTGAGTTGTTGATGGATTGATGGATGGATGGATGGATGAATGGTCGGACGAATATTTGGGTGGATACAAGAATGGGTTGTACTGGAAAGGTTTGTTGGATATGAGACACATCACAGTACGCAAAGGCCATTGGACCGAAGTCGGCCGCAGTGGGCCCGCGGACGACTGTGGGCGGACCGACTAAGACTAATGAAGTTAGCCTGCGTTGGACACATACCGCGTGATATGTGGCATGTCTCCAACGATAACTTCATTTGCCGCGTATTCGTTTGTGCCATGTCTTGAAAAGGTGAACATGATAGACAAATGATTATATCGCAGGAATTAACGCGTAACCAACAACAACAAAAATAAATAAATAAATAAGATGTCCCAGGAACTTGGATTCAAAGTGGTGTCAATATGAGCCCCCCCCCCTCCCCCCCCCCCCGCCAACTACGGGGGCTCCCCGGGTCTATACCTCTTGCAGTTCTGTGGAGTCCAATTTTTTCGGCACTGAACGGGTGATGTGTTTTCTACTTGCAGTGTAAATAATCACAATGTGGGCAGATTCACCCAAAATCTACAGACCATGTGCACCAACGCTGATCTTTAACAGATTCCAACAGACGATTGAATTCGAAAATAAATTTTAAAAAAATTCAAGAAAGCCATCTATGGTTTTGAGTTTAGCAAAGTGCATGTCTATTGATTTGTAGTTAGTTCTTCAATTTTTGTGCGTTTGTAAATATGTCAGTGTGTGTGTGTGTGTGTGTACATGCGCGTGTGTGTGTTTGCGCACGCACGTGTGTGTGTGTGTGTGTGTGTGTGTGTGTGTGTGTGTGTGTGTGTGTGTGTGCTCGCACGTACGCGAGTGTGCTGGTGCCTTCGCGTCAATTGTGCAATAAATATATAGTCAAGTTCGTTTATAACAAGATCGGATATAACAAAAATCGGATATAACAAAGCTTTTGGGAGGTCCCGGCCAAATCTGTTCTTCGTCTTTGTAAAATTAATCCGCGTATATCAAGGTCAAATATAACAAAATTTCGGATATAGCAAATGTTCTTTTCAGTCTCCGCCGCGCTCCGGAGTCCGATTATAACAAATATTTACATTATAAGCAGCAATGGAAACAGGAGAATGCTCCATTTTCACAGAATTTGCGTGTTTTTGTTTGCCTGGCTGTAAAACTGGCTGTGTTATTCAGACATTTTGTGCGTTTTGCTTTGTCACGTTACGGTCTCGTAATATCGCGCTTCAACGTGCATTCCTGCATCTACAGTTACTGAGCATTTCGATCGTGGTCTTGTACAAAGGTTAGGTGTGATCAGCGGCAGCAACTTTGGTCTAGGTAGGACATACGAACTGTACAAAATCCAGACCCCAATGCAGAGATAAACCCAAAGGAAGAAAGAAGCACGCTTAGAAAAGACATACAACACAATTTATTAAAATACACTTTTTTCAAAATAGAGAAACGAACGAGAAAACACTCATCTACTTATCTTATCAGTGCATGGAGAAAATTGTAACTGTCTTTTATAAGCGTGCTTCTTTCTTCGTTGGGTTTATCTTTTAACTTTACACAGTTAACTAACTTTCTTTTAAGCTTGCTTCCCGTTTTCCCTTTTTGTAAACGTGTACATTACTTTCAATCACTAGCTGGTATCGCAGGCGGAGGCTGACACTGTAGGAGCGGATCATTTACCTAGGGGGTGGGGCGGGGGGTAAACACTTTTGCTTGGGACCTTCAACCTGACACAAAGGGCGCCTCCCGACCCTAGACCTTCGACGGAGGAATAGAGGGGAGGAGCGTAACAGCGTTTGTTAAAACTCTCACCGCTCACCAAAATACCAAACAAAAGGGGGGTGGGGGTAGCGGGAGGGGGGTGGGGAGGGTGGGTGCGTGTGTCAAGACCCTCACCACTTACCGAAATATCAAACAACGGGGGCAGGGGTGGATCCAAACCCTCCATAAAAGGACTTTGTTATAGCATTTTGAAGAATTATCAGGTGGTGGGGGGGGGGGGGGGAGGGGGCAGAACCCCTGGAATCCCCCCCCCCTTTTGCTCAGGTCCGCCTCTCAAAAGTGAGTAATTTGAAACAGTCATGGATTTTGTTTTAAGTCTGTACTGTATGGAAGGCACGAAACGATTGTACATAATACAGACAATTTCAATTTTGTGGTCCAGACAACAACCTCCCAAAATCAGTATGATGTATTAGGGATAACTAGGTTGTTAATAAAGCTACCTGCTTCAGGCAAAAACACTTTTCAGTTTACAATAATTTCCTTATGAATGTTCTTAAAGTACCATAACGCATAAATCTGAAGACACATTTCAACACCATTTGTGTTTGTTATGCCTTGTCGACACACCTAATAAACTTTAACAGCAAAGCGCACGCGTAATCGCACTTATTTATTCTGCGCTTCCGTAAGCGTGTCAATCTATTTTTAGCTGTTTCTTGTACTGAAAGCGTATTTCTAGAACGGAGTGGTGTGATTGTCAGGTTACTTGATATACAATACAATACAATAATACAATACAATACAATACAATACAATAATACTTTATTAATCCTTCATGGGGAAATTCGCTGTCTGCCCATACAACACATGGCATCATCATTTACTCATTGAAATAATTAAATAACCCATAACTCTCAATTAAAGAGATGAACTGTAACAGACGTGTTGTTACCTTTGTAACACTCTTGGCTTCAGAAACACTTATGGTGGATTCCCCCTGTGCTTCTGGTGTCAGCAATGTTGCACTGAACTACTGAAAGGGCTAGAACTAAAGAACTAAAGAATGTTGACAGACACTATCTACTGTTGAAGAGGGTAACAGCCTGAGGGACAAAAGAGTTGGAATAACGTGATGTACTACTTTTGGGTACTCGAAGTCTGCCACTTCGTTCGATACGTCTGCTGTCAAATTCATATCTAAGTGAATGTGTTTTGTTATCAAGAATGTCAGCCAGTTTGTTCGTAATCCGTCTGTTGTACAGTGCGTCCAAAGTATCCTGTGCCCTACCAATCACCCCGCCCCCTTTCCGGATTACTTTGTTAAGACCATCTTAATCTCTTTTACATAAACTTCTACCCCAGCACGTCAGTCCAAAAGTTAGAACGCTAACAATACTGGAGCGGTAAAACATCTGTAAAAGCTGAGTGCTTACATTAAATGATCTGAGCTTTCGCAAACAGTAAAGACGGGTATGCGTTTTTTTTCACAATAGCATCTGTGTTTTGTTTCCAGTTGAGCGCGTTGTCAAAAAGAACACATAAATACTTGTAGGACTCTACACGCTCAACCTCTCTTACCTTGATGACAACACTTGAAGATCGGGATGTTGATTGTTTTTCCTGAAATCTATGACCATCTCTTTTGTTTTGCCAACATGTAAGAGGCTTCCAAACTAGTTCACATGAACATAAATGCCCACCAATCAGATTCATACCCTTCTACGCCCGTTTCATGTTACCAGACTCAAACTGTTTTTCTATCTTTTATCGATATGCTTCCTTCCCCTTCCTAAGCTCCCTTTTCAGTTCTTTTTGTACTTTCCGTAACTGTTCTTTGTTTTTGTTTTCAAAAGCTTTCTTATTTCTGTTTAAGACCTCCTTGATGTGCTTCGTGACCCAAGGTTTGTTGTTGGAATAGATTTTAACAGTTTATTTTAGGCACAGCACTGTCTACGCAGAAATTTATGTAGCGGCAAACTGTGTCAGCCAGCTCGGCAACGTCGCTTGTAGTGTCCGTAAAAACATTCCACTCGGTGCAGTCAAAGCAACCTTTCAGGGCATCCTTAGCTGCTGTGGACCACGTCTGTACTGTCCTGGCAACCGGCGGCTCGCGTTGTATGCGTGGTGTATACCATGGCACGAGTTTTACCAAGTTATGATCAGATAGTCCTAGAGGCGGCATCGGAACAGCGACGTACGAATCTCTGACATTACACCAAAACACGTCAAGATTTACAGACGACGTGTACTGAACTGGATTGTCCTGTGTCTAAATGAACCATAACTAGACCTGTGTAGGGCATTTTGTAACCATCTGTTACAGCGGTAGTGGGCCTTTAATAAGTCTTACAATAATGTTGCGCAAATAATAACAAATGTGGTACAATGAAACCTGTCTGCTATTTATTCCCTTTGCTACGCAGGAGAGTTTCCCCGCTCCCACCCTATGAGTACCAGAAGCAGTAGAAAGCCACCGTTACATGTAACTACTCAGATTGATTGTGAAAAGAAGGCTGGAGAAAGTAAGCCAAAACTGAGAACCCGGTCCGTTGTATCGGCAAAGACCCGCCCTAGAGCAGATCGATTAAATGTGTGTTTTACTTACAGAAATGTGCTTATTTACTGGAGCGATCAATAACGAGAATACTTGTGAAAGAAAAGTAAAATTATTATTCAAACTAAGTGTGAGTCGCATCCACATCGCCAAAAATGAGTCACGGGTTGGTTGGGGAGTGAACGCTTAATCCATCCCAAAACACTTCGTATTATTTTCTGTTTTTAAATAAAGTGGAAACGTGTTAATCAACTGTATCTACATTAGCCATGTACCTGTGAGACATTTGTACAACTATATTTTAAGAATCTGAAACTTTGCTTATAACATAAAAAGCTGGCTCCCCTTGCAATTATTTATATCCGGTGTTTGATGCAATTGTGAAAAAAGAAAAATTATCCAAACCAGTGAAAGAGAACAATTATTTCATTACTGAAGCTAAGACGACTCGCACCCACACCGCAAAGAGGGACGTTAGGCTCAGGATGGACGCCTATTTGGAGAGTAGCTGATTTGACTCAAGTCCTCCCGCTCTCCTCTCCTTGAGTTTTACTTAAAACATAAAAAGAAAAAGAAAAAATAAATTCGTTTTTCTATGGTAATTGCAAACTACTCTAATTAAGTGATCCTACATTAAAATGTATTGGGGGGTATGGGTGGGTGGGGGTGGGTGGTGGGTGGGGGGTGTCAAAGTAACCTTCGTACCCCTCAGGCCTTCGGGGTACAATGGTTACTTTGACCTCCCTCAAGACTATAAGGGTCCGTGTAGCAAACCTCTGCTACCAATAACTTTCCTTATGTTGTTTTCATCCCTATGTCACACATCAAATCACTTTAACGTAAACAGTACCATGTGACCTCGCTACAAAGACCCTTGTAGGAACTAATGGCGGGCTTTTGTAGCCCCCCTTTATGAAGCGTTATGACCTCATTTCGACTCTCGAGAACCAGCCTTGTTCGACAAAAAGATAAAAACACACGCCAAACATCGAAGCTTCTTAGCACAGTTTGAAGCAATACGCACTCTAGAGTTGTTTTTAAGACGACAGCATCCAATTTTCAACAATATTTTCCGTTGAAATGTGCGAGACTAAAAAATAGAGCAGGCCTTCCCCAAATCGATCATGGGCGCACCAAGTTCAATTCCACACGATCGTCGCTTCAGTGCCAAATATGACATTCCGAACAATTTTTGTGTGTGACGACAATCGAAAAAACACGTACTCACTGTTAAATTGCAGTACTCTGAAAATATGTAGACAGTGCGGCTCGTAGAGCATTTCCAAAAGTCAAACTGAAATTGACAGGCTGCCAGCAAGAAAGATGTTTGCGCATGATCGTGACCCTTGCAATTGCAGAGGCTCGCCCAGAACACATATTTAAACCAACTATAGCAGATGCAACAGACGTTCGAAGTTTGATCAACTTGACAAGTTTTTACGAATATTGCGGAGGAATGGAAACAAATACGTTCTTGGTAGCAGGGGTCTTCGGCCTTCGGAGTACAATGGTTACTTTGACCTCCGTCAGGCCTACAAGGATCCGTGTAGCAAACCCTTGCTACCAATAACTTATATTGTTACATTAGTATAATGAGCATGAGAGGTGGCAAGCACTACCACTACGCTACCACACCAACAGCATCACAACAACCATTGAAACACCTCTCGCTTTCATCTTCCTAGCAGTATTGCGAAAGGAGGGCAGAGTGAATCGCTCTCTACCTGATGGTATATACCCAATACGCAAAAGGCCATCGGGCCGAGGTCGACCGCCTTCGACAGTGGCCGACGTCGGCCCGATGGCCTTTGCGCAACAACAATTCTCATGTAGTGCCTCCTCGGGGCGGCGCTAAGTAAGTGAGCACCTTAAGGACTCGGACAGAACTACAGAGGACTCGGAGGAGGTCTGGCCCCCAGACACACGGAATACAGGCCCACCCATGTGTGGTCACGCCTTGATGCCCGTGAACCAGGATCCCAACTATGGTGGGTCAATAGCCCCACTGTCTTGTGGGCGCCTCGGGAGAGGCAAAGGATAAGGGAGTAAACCACAACATAAAATGCGGAGAGAAGCCCCTAAGGCGGGTTACATGCCAATTCCTGGCCTCATCCGGCAGCTCCTGCAGCTGACCTGGTACCAAATGTATTGGTTCTTATCTTTCCTCTGGACCCTACCAGCTAAGCCGAAAAGTGGATCCTACAGCGTGGGCGACCCAGGATCTCCATATCACCAATACAGACCTGCGCCCTAGACAGGTCACTCCACAGCGTCGGCACAACACGGAAAGCAGCAGCTATCAGTTGATTTGCGTAGAGCGTACTACGCACATACACTCGAGGAAACGGGAACCTGAGGGTGCAAATAGGCGCGACAGCGATAATTATTATGATGTAAATATATGTGATGTCACCGTGACCCTTCCTGTCATTATACTTTCTGACTGACGTAACACATTTGACGTCGAGTGAAAAACGCATGTGTTTGTGACGCAAAAATGCCATCGACATTTTGAAATAAAGTCGCATGTCTGTAGAAGAATATGTCCATTCCTCAGGAAAAAAACAAACAAAAACAAGTATAGATATGATGGATGGATTTAGCAACGCACCTGCAATCGAAATGGACACTAATACAGAGGCTGACGGAGCACAAAACGTACAGAAAAAAACATGTCGTCAGAATTTCAAATGTTGTGTGGTAAATTTTGCCATCTGCATTGTGTCCAATATGGGCCTTTCTCTCTTCGTGGCGTTATACTGCATAATGGGGGCTCTGTTGTTCTCATTCCTGGAGAAGCCCAAGGACGTTACACGGGAGTCTTTTCCGGCAATTCAAGCGCGAATATGCAAGGTAAGACACGTTTTTTATAATTGATGCGCTCGATCTCCTTCTTGTGTTTGTGTATGATTTCTTTAAATGTTTCAGGTAGTTGACGTTAAGTTGCCAATATGCGAGGTAGCAGGAGCTATGCTAATAGTACATAAGCTAGCCAGATCTACCGTGCACCCCCCCCCCCCCCCCACCCCCCAGTACTCAATAAGATGGGTCTCAAAATGTACCTTGGTATGTCCTGAGATGTTTAAGTCATGTTCCCCGAAAATCCTTAGGAACACACCAGAGATATAGCCGATGGCGCAAGGGTACCCCCATTCATGCTCTTCGCACATGCTAAAATGAGGTTGAGAAACATTTTTCTCTAAATAAATCAGAATTTATTCCAGAAGCCCAAATCAGGCAATATTATGTTAAGGCACACTTCTGCATCCTCTGCAAAAAACAGAATGAAAAAATATTGAATCTCTGCCTCACAGTGAAGGTATTTGTGCACCCAGTAAACAGCCATTTCTGCGAAATCGCAAAAAAAGACAAAAATAATGTGTCATATGCCTTCAGACATTTTCTATAGCACTGACAGTCCATTTTAAGGGTTACATCATTAAAACAGGATGTCACAATTATTATAAACTTAACTAGGTGATGCTGTGAACACTGTGAGAGCCACAGCGGTTGATTTTGTATCCCTACCCCCAAGTTTTAAAAATACACAAAATTAAATTTTAAAAATTTCTTAAGTTATTCCATTTCATTTTGACCTCTCTTTACCTATTAAGTTCAATAATGTGAGCATAAAGTGCAAGAATATAAGGAAAGTCGGCATCCTTTACGGTACGTTCGTGGTGAATGATGGCTTTTTCCCAACTAAAATTGCCGAATTAGGAAACGTACTTTGTTTCCGGTGCCCTCAGAAATTTTGTATACAACTGATAGGTCTTTTTATGTTTTATTGTTAGGATAGAGTACCACAGTTACTCCCAACCTGATCTTATGATGCTGTGATGCATTTAGGGGCCACAATGGCTAAATCTGCTGCCCTACCCCCATTTTACCAGTATGCAAAGGAATGCAAAATGATCATAACAATTGCTTATGTCATACTCCTCTGTTTAAATATTTTTGTTGACAGTTTTCTTAACAAAGTATGCATATTGAGCATACAATTTGTGATCATTTCATTAATTTCAATGTGACCCATCAATTTAATTGTAATTATTTTTAGTTAAGGCATGTTTGAAGCTTTTACCGTCTGCACATTCAACAGTCTTGTCAAACTCGGGGAAGCTGTACCTCAGGGAGATGTTGTGTCTAATGCTGTTTTTGGTCTGCATTAATGACCTCCGTCCAACAGTACCAAGGTTCATCTCGAACATCCTCCATGCGGATGCCTTTGCAGTGTGGAGTGCAGCAGAACATAAAGAAATAGCATCCTGCAGAATCCAGGATGCTGCCAATAGAGTAAGCAGCTGGACTGAAAGATGGCCACTCCAACTGATCTAGACCATCTCTTTCAATCAGATGGAAGAGGTCACCTTGAAACTGGAGACCTTCCAGTACCAAAGACAGACAGGCCAACTTTAATAATAATGATTTCTATGGCGCCTAACCTCAGGCAGAGCTCTAGGCGCCTTACAAATTTCAAAAATACAATTACAGAAAACTGTACACAATATTACACGCGCGCGCGCGCACACACATACACACACACACACACACACACACACACACACACACACACACACACACACACACACGCACGCACGCACGCACGCACGCACGCACACGCACGCACACACACACACACACACACACACACACACACACACACACACACACACACACACACATACAAACACATTCCAGGCACCATAGCAAAACTACAACATAATTTACTGGCAACAAATAAATTATTGGATTCATGTGGAGGCCTCACATCGAAGCCATGGAAGCTAGAGCTGCGGAAAAAGTCTCTGATGAAGAAACTGGTGGGGACCACATTGGCGCAAATTACAGCATCCTGGCGCAAGCAAACACCTGCTCGGTCAGACCAGTAGTGCGGTACCAAGATACATCAACAACATGAAACACTACCTGCAAAAACAAGCCAGGCTTGACAAGATGCAGAACATGGGTCATTCTCATGATGCAGTGACATTCTTAGAGCCATCTGGAGCACCCGAATTTAGAAAATGGAGGACATTGGAGCCACTGTAACGCAGAACAGCACACACAATGAAGAGACTTACTAAACACCGACAGCATGGGAGACTACAGGAGCAGACCAAGAACGGTCAGAAACGCCCAAGTCTGAACCGCCAACTGAAGATCCTGCAAAGGGCTAAAACTGATGTCCTGAAACCAAGCCCAAAGATGTGTGAAGAGCTCCCTTCAGATACCTGGACATCTCGAAAGAGCCTTCTAGACAACATAAACAATGTTCGACGACTCTTTGCCAAAGGTCGCGGCACTGCACAAAGCCAACTTGCTGGAGATTATGCACGAGCTGCTACCCTCACAGCAGCTGTGGTACCGCACAAGACGCCGTGCGGAATGAAGGAAGTGGCGTGTACATCTGTTGTGCAGACCGCACTACTACCTCCCTCTCCTTACCAGCCGGCGGCAGCAGCTCCAACTGTCGTACAAATCTGCAGGTGCTCAACACAGTAGCAGAGCACTAGCTAGGGAAAGGCAGCAGCTTGATCCACTGATCTCACCAGGAATCTTCAAGACAGACTGGATGCCCTGTCCACAAAATAGTGCTGCAGTTGATTCCAGTGCATTCTGGAGTGGCAGGGAATGGAGAGGCTGACAGCCTGGCCAAAACAGGCGCCAGACTACCTCAAGATCACAACCTCCTGTAAAGAAACCAAGACACTACAGCAACAAAGTGATTGGCAACAGCAGAATGGCGGCTGCTGCTCGTGGGCAGACGACATCAACAAGCTGAACAGGGAGAGCCAGGCTACCATCTTTCATCTACGCACTGATTACTCTGGACAGGGTCCGTACAGAAAGCAGGGGTGAAGTTCACAAACTTTTCATAACGTTTCACAAATCCAAACTGAAGCCTGAAGGTTTACACACTTTAATTAGATCATTGTGTATCAGCAGCTCATTTGAAGCTTTCGTGCCTAATGCATGAAGAGATACCAAAATAAAAGAACGCTTAGCGAATGGCGGAGCTCGGTAGAAGCATAAACCACCAATCAGAATGTTCGGCGGAACAGCCATGCAGTCACTTTATGATCAGAGCTAAATATTGATCACTTGCAACAAGCGTCATCATGATCGTTCGCAATGGAACACAAATTGGGGGAGAAAAAAAAAAAGAAGAAGTAGACAAAAGTTTGCCAGGACTTTGTCATTTTTTTTTACAAACTGTGATGAAGCTCTATGCTCGTACATAGTGCTCACACAGTAGGATAAATACGGTACGGTTTTTGTTAACGGTTTGTTTTGTGCCGATAGTCCGTGAGGCCGAGAGCCACGTGAAATCTTTAAGACATGGTTAGCACGGGGAGTTTAGTGAGTTCTGTTATAGTGAGTTCTAGGCGGAAGCTGTCTGGCAGAGCAGTGAACACGTTAATACGGGCTTTCTTGTCAGAGGGATCAGATGTGTTTGAGATACCTAGCCCGTATTCCAAGACTCTGAAACCTAGAATTCAGGTATGTTTTTGATGTTTTATTGATGCTTAGTTGAAGATAGTATGCGTTGGTAAGAGTAATTTGGTTGTATAGCGTTGTTGATTGGTTCAGTTATGTTGGTTTAGAATTCAGTGAAGTAACCGGTGTTTTTGGTATACAGTTATTTACCGAGATGGATGATTAAAGGAATGTGAGGTGTGTATGTTTAAGTCGCTATGAAGATAGTATGCGGTTGGTTAAGCATAGTCTTTTCCAGTGTATAGAGTAGTGTATAGCAAGAGTGTTAGGCTATAGTCTGTTTCAAGATAGTGACAGAGATATGTGGGTGTTACGGAAGTAGTTCGGTTATGAAGCACGTGTGTGTGTGAAAAGTGTGAGTTGTTTGTATCGGCCAGGTTACGTGATGTTCTCATGTCATCCAATTTGTTGTGTGTTTAGCAAGCGTTACGTTTTGGATCCTTGTTGTTGTGTTTAGAGTGCTTGTAAAGAGTGGAACGACGGACGCCGAGACGTCAGTCACAGGTGGGACCTAACGTGAGGTCATCCCTCCAGCTCTTCACTCAGAGTGAGTCTGATCGGGACCAAGATACCCGGATCACAGCGAGAACTGCGCTACGGTACGAGTACGAGGACGTCCGTGTTAAAGACACAGGACGACAGGAAAGAGCGTACAACGGACTTGCACGCCTAGACGTGAGAAGGACCAACGTAACCAGGCAATAACATCAAACAGATTGGAGACTCTGAGAACTGATACCTAGCCTGGCAAGGATATTGTGTGTGTATGTGATATTAAGACGTGATAGTGGGGAAGGAGTGATGTATATAGTTTGATAGTTTTGTGAGCATTCTACTTTTATTGTTTAATAGTGTATAAAAGTTACTTTAGAAAGGGAGTGTTGAGTTTTACCGCATGAATGCGCCCGTCTGAGTCAGTGGCGGTGTATGCGTCTGTTGTGCGAGAGTCTGTGCGTACGACTGTGGGCAAGTCTGCGTGCGTTACACAAACTTTCACAGACTTTAAGGAAAAAGACTGAAATTGACAGACTTTCCAGGGCCCTGAAAAAGCCTTGTCATTTTTTTAAACAACTTTCACAAATGTTCACAGACCCTACGGTCCCTGCTGGACTCACCTCTTGAGACTGGGTCATGCAGAAGCCATGAAAAAGCCTTGTCATTTTTTAACAATTTTCACAAATGTTCACAGACCCTACGGACCCTGCTGGACTCACTTCTTGAGACTGGGTCATGCAGAAACAGCCCTATGCGAGTTTGGCGTAGAAAATCAGTCTCCTTAGCACATTCTCCTAACATGTCCATACAGAGAAGCAGTCCGCTGGCAGTTCTGACCAGAAGAGACGCCCCTGTACACCAAACTCTGAAAACATGCTGCCGAGCTCTTGACAGCTTATTTATTGGCAGCCAGAACAATATAAGATTTAAAGACAGACATCAGGAATTGAACGTTGCAGAAGAAGGTGAAAGTGGTGATCTCGTGGTGGACATGTGGAAACTAAGTATTTTGATAACATTGTTTTGGTTGTTAGGAACCATGAAACTTTATTACGCATATTCATATTTACACATTTCTAGACGAAAATAAATGAAAGGAAAAGGGGAGACCTTACCACAAACGCCTTACGCTAGGTAAAATATTACCTAAAAGACCAGCCAGTTAAAAATAGTTACAATTAAATTGATGGGTCACATTGAAATTAATGAAATGATCACCAATTTTTATGCTCAATATGCATACTTTTTTAATAAAACTGGCAACAAAAAATATTTAAACAGAGGAGTATGACATAAGCAATTTTTATGATCATTTTGTGTTCCTGTGCGTACTGGCAAAATGGGGGTAGGGCAGCAAATTCAGTCACTGTGGCCTCTAAATGCATCACAGCATCATAACATCAGGTTGGGAGTAACTGTGGCACTTTAGCCTAACCAATAAAACCTAAAAAAGACTTATCAGTTGTATACAAAATTTCTGAGGGCATCGGAAACAACGAAGGTTTCCCAATTCGGCAATTTTAAATGGGAAAAAGCTATCATTCACCACGAACATACCGTAAAGGATGCCGACTTTCATTATTTTCTTGCACTTTATGCTCACATTATTGAAACTTAATAGGTAAAGAGAGGTCAAAATGAAATGGAATAACTTTAGTAATTTTAAAAAATAAATTTTGTGTATTTTTAAAACTTGGGGGTAGGAATACAAAATCAACCGCTGTGGCTCTCACAGTATTCACAGCATCACCTAGTTAAGTTTATAATAATTGTGACATCCTGTTTTAATGATGTAACCCTTAAAATGGACTGTCAGTGCTATAGAAAATGTCTGAAGGCATATGACACATTATTTTTGTCTTTTTTTGCGATTTCGCAGAAATGGCCGTTTACTGGGTGCACAAATACCTTCACTGTGAGGCAGAGATTCAATATTTATTCATTCTGTTTTTTTGCAGAGGATGCAGAAGGTGTGCCTTAATATAATATTATCTGATTTGGGCTTCTGGAATAAATTCTGATTTATTTAGAGAAAAATGTTTCTCAACCTCATTTTAGCATGTGCGAAGAGCGTGAATGGGGGTACTCTTGCGCCATCGGCTATATCTCTGGTGTGTTCCTAAGAATTTTCGGGGAACATGGCTTAAACATCTCAGGACATACAAAGGTACATTTCGAAACCTATCTTATTGAATACTGGGGAAGGGGGGGGGGGGGGAGGGGGGTGCACGTTAGATCTGGCTAGCTTATGGACTATAACTGATGCACTGTCCCTCTTGTTGGAATAAATACTATCCAATTCCGGATGAGACATGACAGAAAGAGGGTGGTTACGTTTACGCTGGACGACTCCCAGCACAGAATATGATAAAAGTCACGGCATATTAAACAGACCTGCCTACACTACGTTTTGGCCATAGAAAACTACGCATTTTTTAACCAACTACGTAACTACGCAATTCTGAGGCCAACTACGTAATTCTGTTTCACAATTCTACGTAAATAAAGTTATTTCTTTTTTGTAAATTTTGATTTCAACTTGCGTTCTGAACCAAAAATTTTTTTTATCGCGCCGATCCGTTCAGCCTGAATTCTGCCGACGGTGTTCCATGAGTGTGTGTGTAAGCGGGCCACTGGAATCTCTGAAATTTCAGTGAAATCCGATACTCCCTGACCCCGGGCTGAGGTCAGAAAACTCATCAAGCTGCTGCCCATAGCCCAATGTTTATCTTGTGCAGTCGACCGTTACCGATACAACACTTCCCCATTCTTTTCAGTCCCCTCCTCATTTTGCCTGGAAACAGTGTCTTAGTCAGACCATTACAACTGCAATTGACATAGATCACCATGAACCCCCAGAGATTGAATCGGCTGATGGGAATCTGTGCATTTTGCAGGCCTATTTTACACCTTTTGTTTCCCTGGATGAGTAAGCCACTGCGGAATTATTTGCTTTTATCCACGGCCTTCCACCTACAAGAGGCATAGATTTTCATAAGCTCATGCATGTTGTAGAGGATGCTGAGAATCAAAGGGCTCTGTCATTATTTTGGATCGGCTCCGTTTGCATCCTAGAAGTTGAGGACGTTATTACTGTTTAAAGCATAGAGTAGACTAGAAGAAGTAGAGTACGTTGCACGTACTATATGAATCTGTGTGGGCATATAAACGTGGATTTCTGATACGTATGTAGTGTACTTATTAAATCCACAATCTCTGCAATTAATTGTTTAGAAAATATTTTTTCGAGATTCAGTTTCAAAATTAGGTGTCACATTGTGTTCCGTCATCGAATCTATCAGTTCATTTAGCCTGAATTAAAAAAAAAAAAGATTAATTTAGATATCTCAACGCAGTACCTGCGGTTTGCCAGCTCAGTAATACAACGAAAGAGAAAGACTGAGCTGGCTCTCAGGGACTGACAGTGCCGCTGACTGCTGGCTGGTGCTAAAGAGGGAAAAATGAGGGTTGATTGTACATTGCTTAACGTCCCGACAGCAACAAGGCTTTCTCAGGACGTAAAAAGGGACCTGAACAAACACAATGCCGTCATCAGGCGCTGGGCCAGAAATTAGTTTTGACAGCTTGACACTCGCCCACCCACCACCTTGAATTTTTGCATAATTATATTAAGATAGAACTTTATTGCCATATGTTACATTAGGAAATCGTTTCGGTGCTGCGCAACTTAAAAAGAACATAAAAGTAAAACACATCAAAATATAAAAGAAAAACATATAGTGGTGGAAAACCCTTTAAAATAGAAACAAGGAACGACGTTTCGGATCAAAGATTCTTCTTCAGGTGACATGGAAACAAACGTAGAACAGAAAAGAACACGAGAGAAACCATGGCCACTTTCTTCTCACACCAGGGATACCCCCAAGACATCGTCAACACCGCTCGTTCTAAAGATGAGGCCACAAGCAGAAGTGAAGCTTTGCGGGAGAAAACTCAGTGCTGCAGAGGACCGGCCGGTCCTGTGTATCACGTATCATCCTCACAACATCCCCATCAAAAACATTCTCCTCATAAACTTACATATCATTCAGAATGACAGTAATGAAAGACATATTTCCTGAGTCTCCGCTGGTCGCTTACAAACGTGACACTAACCTACGCGATCATCTTGTTCACAGTTCATTTCGCGCATCTAACACCTTGCCACCTGGCACACACCCTTGTCAGTAACCACACTGCATGTCACCTGAAGAAGGATCTTTGATCCGAAACGTCGTTCTTTGTTTCTATTTTAAAGGGTTTTCCACCACTATCTTCTGTTTTTCTTTCATATGAAACCCTGGCGGCAACAGTTTTACTACATCAAAATATAGTTAAGCTGCTCGCGCGCGCACACACACACACACACACATTCACTCGCATACACCTGCATGCCTTGAACTAGTGTGGTCTAATTGTAAAGGCAATAAACACGATTTCACAGTGACACAAATCACAGAGAACATATCGTAATTGAAACACGTCGCTTGATGTAGCTGGACAATACTGTATATATATTACATGTATACAGTAAAACGGTGGGACGGATGGGTCAGGTTTGACGTTTGTTTGCATCAGTATTAAAAGTCTGGACAGTGGTTGGATAAAAACTGTTTTTAAAACGAATCATGCGTGTTCCGATCGCTCTATAACGGCACTCGGATTGCAGCATCTCAAACAACTCGTGGGCTGGGTGGGAATCATCTCAGAGGGTGGATCTAGTCTCTTTTTTTTTTTAGCATTCTTTTGTGGAAGAGGGACTCCAAATACCTATGATTTTCGATGCAGTTTTTACTACTCTTTTTAATTTGGATCGCTCTTTCTGTGTGGTGCTGCCAAACCAAACAGTCAGGGAGAAGATCAAAATACTTTCAATAACTGCCCGGTAGAAGTTGGTCAAAATTTGTCTGCCGACACCAAACATCATATATATATATATATATATATATATATATATATATATATATATATATATATATATATATATATATATAGTGGCGTGCCACAATTAACCTTGTCAAGTTTCAGTTGAAACTACTCATTTGCCTGAAAAACTACACATTTTGTCCGGAACACTACACATTTCAAATGTAAAGGGTAGGCAGGTCTGCATATAACCAGCTTGTGCCATAAGCATAGACAACACTCAAAACATCTCCAAGAGGCTTAGATCCTCATTTATGCCTGCCGCGCTCATGAGGATCTATGCCGCTTGGAGACGTTTGCAGTGTTGTCTGTTTCGTGGCTTTTTAGTCTATTCGTGATTTCGTTCTATTTCGTTGTATACAGACCTGCGATGTAAACGGAGCCTCACTATTAACATTCAGATTCGGAACCAAGATTTACGCACTGCGATATTTCGGCTTTATTCCACAGCCTTCTTCAGCATATGGAGGAGATTGAGGTGGCTAAGGCGGTAGGTTTGCTGGCTGGTGAGAAGTGCTCAGTAGACAGCTGTGTATGGGAGGTATTTATCCATCTTGATCTCTGTTTAAATCTGGTCTTCTTTGTTTCTTTGGTTTTAGTGTATTCGCTTACGTTTCACTTAATAAGGTGGGTTTCAGATGACAGCACTTGTTCAAAACCGGATCGCTGATGTTTTAGAAAAGGATCACACAAAATAAGCGTAGTCGCAAAACTTTAAACAAAGTCATAGCTTCTGAGTAGCATTTCCCAGACGGTAAGAGGTGCCGGCCGTGGCGTCGAACTTCCACCGATGTACAGCCACCCCTATGAACACTTCTCACCGACCCACAAACCTACCGTCGCAGCCACAGCAACTCACCCAATACCGAGGTCGCCAGTTCCCCCAAACTAGCCCTAGCGCGAGAAAGCACAGTGAGCTGTGGGCTGTGGGCAAGACAACGCGTCACTATTGATGATCGGCAGTGAGAGCAGGAAAACTTAAACAAATTATTTCCGTGAAATCGCCCTATTCAAGCAGAGTGTACTTGAATAAAATGCATCTACTGTTGGTATAACAAATTTGAATACTCATACAAGCAATTGAAGCGACATGGCAGACCATTTTTCGAAGCCTCCGTGACTGGCTTCATCGCCATAAGCAGTTTTTATGACTGTTGAGAGATCGTTTTCCTCAACTTTCAGTACTATTTCCACCGGTAAAAACACTTTGTATTGTAACAACTGTATAATTGGGAAGCTATTGTCTATCGTTCTTTGCCTATCCGAGCGTAATTTTCCCGCATGCTGTATGTGATTCACAGCAAAACAGTGTCCGCTAAGCATAACAGCTAGCCGAGGTGCCCACAATTCGTGACCTTCTAAGTCTAGTCTTGGTTCAAAGTAGCGTAATCTAGCGAGTGTTCTCGCACTGCTCGGGGACTCGCAACCGGCATATAGGCTGCAGTAGGCTATTTGTAAATTATTAAATTAGTACACCTGGACTAAATTAGCATGCCTTGTACAGCGTAATAGACACATCGTAAAACATTGCAAGAACATTTGAAATTAAAAGTCTTAACTCTTGACATAGCGTCAAACACGTGCAAAGTTTGACCTACTTCTGATTCCGAAAATCGGAATTGCAACAGTTCCAGTTTATTATAGATTCTGCGGCTGGTTGTGATGGTGGTGGTGTATTGCCACAATCTATTCGACATTCTTAGCTGCCGAATAATAAAGATAATAAAAACAACAACAACAACAACAAAACAGGCATTGGAGGGAGAAATACAAAACAGTTTTTTGTGTTTGTCCTTTCTATGCATCTTTCTTTCTTTCTTGGTTATTTCTTTGCATTTTTGTATTTGGCAGTTATCTGTTGGTTGGAATTCTTCGCTATCTGCCGCATCTCATGCGTTCTCTTAACATATATGTTTTCTTTCAGGAGCTTCAAAAGAAAATCACGATCCCCGAATATCTTATTCTGACCAAGGAAGAGCGACAGTGCACCAACAGTACCAACATGATCCTGCAGACTTTCGGGGATAAAATCGGTAAAATCATGTCCAACCCGAGTTTTGACCATAACGGCAGAACCAAGTGGACGTTCACTGGGTCATTACTTTTTGCAGTAACCGTCGTTACCACAATAGGTGAGATATCTCCTATGCCTCCGTACTCCCCATACAGACCTACTGGCGGAGTGCGTCACAATGAGGTGATAAGCATCACATTTGAATAGAAGGATCCTTGTGGCGTACTAGATCTGTATAGGAAATCCTCTCGCAAGCTGTTTATAATCTTGAAGATTGTTGGTGCGGTCTGTAGTAACGGCCCTCCGCAGTATCACAGACATTAGTGAGGTTTCGTTTGCAACGTACAACTTCCAACGACGAACGACGGATATCCAGCGTGTACCATAAGCACACAACACTCCAAACATCTCCAAGATACACAGATCGTCATGAGCCCACCGGGCTCATGACGATATATGCCTATTGGAAATATTTGTAGTGTTGTCTATGCTTATGAAGCAAGCTGGTTATCCGCTGTGACTTCACTTTCATTCGTTGTTGGGAGTCGTTCGGCGTACACGTAACCTTACTACTACCACTTAATTGCAAATAAAATGCGAACACCGCCCAGCTGTAAGAGGCAAAAAACCTCATGAGCCTCCGTAGATGCGAGGGTCCATGAATTCCTGTTTGTTTGTATCTTTCTGGGCCGAATTCTTGACTACCTTTCCAACAAGTAAAATAAATCACTGGTCATAATTTATTTAATCTAGCATTTCTCAGTTTCAGTCCAGTGTTGATGACAATAGAGTCCAACATGTAATGTGTTTGATTCCCAATAAAACATTCTTTTGACGTCATTCTTTGCAAATTTTGGCTAACATGCGACAGCTAAAGTGAGTTTCTAGTGAAAATGAACCCACATCTGCATGTTGTTGTTGTTAAATGGTCTAGACCAAAAGCGTGATAGTCATGCGGGTAAAAATGCAACGAAATAATCAACAAACAAAGAAAACCCCACCGAAAAGGTAAGGACAAAGCAGTTTACTAGTTTTTAGTGTTGTTGTATTGTTGTTGCTACTACTGCTGCTGCTGTTGCTGTATTGCTGTTGTTGTGTCACCGCTTGTTGTGTGCAGGATACGGGTCACTAGCACCAGTGACACAATCAGGCCGGGTGTGTAGTATGGCGCTCGGTTTACTGGGCATCCCATTCACTCTGGTCTATCTGGCCGTCGCGGGCTATTACCTAGCCTTTCTCACCCGATTCCTGTGCGCCAAAGTCTTCCGCAGGCTGTGTATTGATAATGAGATAAGCGTCCTTGGAGTGCATCAACAAGAAGTGCCTGAGTACATCTGTCTCGCCTTGCTCATCACCTACCTTTTCCTGGGTGCCTACCTTTTCCAAAAAATAGAAAACTGGTCTTATGAAGAGTCGGTCTATTTTTGCTTTATAACGTTGTCTACCGTTGGCTTAGGGGACTTTGTGCCTGGTTTCGGCAAAGACGACGTGGACCCCACAGAAAACATGAAGATGCAGTTAGTGTGCATGGCATACTTGCTGTTCGGCCTGGCTCTAATGGCCATGGCTTTCGAACTGATGAAAGGCGCGTGCGTGAGAGGGTTTTATAAGTGTCACCAATGTTGCGTCCGTCGGATTAGAGCCAGCAAAAGGACTCGGGAGATTCCAAGCCGGGGACGTCCTTCCAAAATGATGTGAAAGAGAACATCTCTCTGCCAGCCATTCCGAGCGCAGCTTGGTCTGTGAATTCAGTCTCGTCTGATGTCTCTGTAGCATCAACGACCAAAAGCATGAGTATGACAGACTCATGCACGTATTGTAGTCAAGCAGTACTCTTGAACTAGCTTGTTTCTAACTTGAAGAGACGCCTACAGCGGGTGTACTGTTGAAACTAGATGCGTCTTTTCGCGGCGGAAGATGGGTCGACCACAACAAGTTTCAAGATTACAGTCATGTGAGGTCATCTCTTGAATAAACATGGGTAAGGACAAAAATGAAAAGATTCACACATGTATGGTAGTCAGTCAAACCCCGAAGTTTTTTTTTCCTTCTAAATTCAGGACAGACCCTCATCTGCTGTAACCTGGAAACTTGTTTACGTGGCGGCAGATGGATCGACCGAACAACTTTCAAAGTTAGAAAAATTCACGGGTGTCTCATGAATAAAATAATGTCCGAAGTATGGGTAAAGACAAACAATTAAAATATTCATGCAAGGACGTAGTCAGGCGGAAGATGGGTCCACCACAACACGATTGAAGGGCGCAGCCATTCGAGGGTGTCTCCTGAATTTAGACGTTCAGTCCTGGGTGTTATTATGCGGGCCAGTCTCAGTATATGGCGACACCTGCTAACCACAAAGTCAGACCGTGTTAATGGTATCCGTGGTGATAAACCTATACATAGGCTTACGAAAAAGAAAAACAAACAGTACACAAATGAATCTCTGGCTGACCTCAGCCTTAGCTGGCCCGCGCACTGTTACAAAGGGTAACCCGTTTACTGCCAGCCGCTAGAAAGTCATCTTAGAAACCACTGCTAATTCACTGTTTAACCTATTTAGCCCCACGGCCGCATTTCTAAAATTTTAGAGGTGTTACCTAACGACTATGCACCAGTTGCATAGATTGATTGCCATGATATTCAAGAGTAGTGCCAGATTGGCTTAGCACCTGATGGCGCCAAGTCAATCTGGCACTACCCTTGAATTATCATGGTCAATCCATTCCTGATGTAGGGCGTCGGGGCTAAATGGGTTAATAACCCCGTCAGCCTGAGGCACACAGATATATATGATGCCATTTACCGGAGAACAGCTCAGCCACGATCTTTAAACTGCAAAACCGGGTGAAGGGATCCTAAGGAACTTATAGAAGTTGTTTTATTAGTGCTCTTCGTGTGTTTGAAATTGCGAGGTCTACAGAACAACCTGCTTAGAGCAGTAGAGAAGTCTCTTATGCACATCTACTTCTGAGCACGCAGATAACGCTATCTTGAGCCGACACACTGCGATGGAGTTCACAGCCAAAGTACGACATAACGTGTTTGTAAACATGCTTAATTTATCGATAGTTTACAATATTAGTTGTATTATGAGTTAGACTTTGCCAGTGGGTTCTTGTCGCCTCGAGGGTTCGGTCAGGGCTTTAGCCTGTAATTCTTACCTCCGACATTGTCCCCCCCCTCCACCCCCTCCCTCTCCCCCTCCCCCCCCCCCCCCCCGAGCGCACCCAAGAAGCGACAAGAACCACTGGCTAAGCCTAAATTGTAGTACAGCAATTTTGTCTTCAACTGTTAAAGGCGTAAGCATAGAGTATACCCTTGAAAGGACCCCAAACTTTACGTGTGACGTAGAGATTCAGGGGATGTAAATCTCCATACTTCCGACTATATGTCAACAACTTCGCGCGAACTGCATTCGCGGGAAATTTCTCTCTCAGTTGTTTTTTAATTTAACACGTTTTTAGTCAATCTTTGTATGAAATTGGTAATATAGACCGAACACAACGCGTGCATATAGTTATTTTGTTGCTTAACTCAGTTTTTATTTATCCAGCTTTTTGTTTGTTCGCCGTTTCGAATGCGGTCAGTACGTGATAGGGCCTTCGCTTCAGTTCAATTTTCCTGTCGTTGATATTATCTAACTTATTATTCAGTTATGTTTTGTATGAAACTGGTACCAACGGTATCAGAGAACAACTATATACTAATATAATATAGTTCCTTTTGTTGTGTAGCCCATAAATTACTTATTTATTGGCGTAATTATGTTTGTTTAGAGGTTTGATTGAATTAAGATTAGGGTATTTTTGTACCGAGAAATAATGTGATTGGCCAAAGATATACTTGTGGGAGAACGCTTTGCTTAGCGAGTAGCGTTGTCATCGTAACATGTAATAGGGGAGTCTACTTATCACGTGTTACTTTAATAACATGTGACAAGGGGGACTCCCGTTGCCTTGAGAACGGACGACAAGGGGGAAAAAAATCGAATAGAGCAAGGCCAAGAAGAAAAAGTGTAAAGAGACTCAAAGAAGAGAAAAGTAAGTGTTTTAGCTGACCATTTATGATCTTTTAACTTATGTACTGCAGGACTTATTTTTATATAGTGTCTATGTTTTCGAGTGCATACAGAATTAGACTCACAAAAAAACCCAACAACCACGCACTGATGATGTTTACAAAACAAAACAAAACAAATCAAATCAAAACAAAACAAAACAAAACAAAACAAGATGGTATGAACCATGACCCACAAAGTCCCTTCTATTGAGAGCTGTCCTCGCTGTCACGGGTATTTACTTTTTGTCTTCAACCTGATTCTGATGTTGAAATATCTCCTATTGAAGAAGATGAGGATTTCATCCCAAAGTATACCGTATTGTTTGGAGCTCACATGCGTTTTACTTTTAGGAACACTCACGTTGTTCATATTTTAAGCTTTTCCTTCTGATCCATTTCCTTCCTCTCTAAGCCAACCTCTGATCAACACACACGCCGACACACACAAATAAAGACGGACAAACGGCGCTTCCCGCCATTAGTACGCTATGTGGGCTGGTGTAGCGACAGGAATTCTGAAGAAGAATAGCACCAGCAGTAAAATAACGTCACTATAATCTTGACGTCATGGCATCGTTAGTCTCACAATGCCGTGAACACAGTGACGAAATTGATGTTTCACGTCACTCATCCGAAAGGCACTCAGCCTCTTCCAGGGCTGATTGTTTTGTTCCACACAACCTCTTCCATGGTTGCTCGTAGACCAAGCACATGCCAAGGAACAGCGCTTGGAGTCCCTGCTATGTTAAAAACGTGTAGGAATGGTGTGCACAAATACTTGACAAAGGAGGAAGTAAATAAGGCCTAATATTAATGCTATACTGTGTGCAAAGCTGTTCAAAACCAAATCCTGGAATCCACCTCTTCCAAAACCCTCTACGCCACCATGAACACACTCCTAGGCATTTCTAAAGACTCTCCTCTCCCCAACACACACAGCAAAGAAGAACTCCCGTCTGCTTTCTCTACCTATTTTTCGGACAAAATCCAAACTCTGCGCGACACACTCGACACCCTGCCTCCTCCGCCTTGCCCTCCCGACCCCACCTTTTCCGGCACTCCCCTCTCGTCCTTCCGCACCGTCTCTCAGGATGAAGTCCTCAAGACCATAAAGTCCATGCCCTTCAAAACCTGCGAACTTGACCCCCTCCCAGCTTCTCTCTACCGTGACGGCCTTCCAAAACTTCTACCCTTCATTACCGACATCATCAACGCATCTCTAGAAAACGGCTCCGTCCCCGATATCTTCAAGTCCGCCATCGTCCGTCCTCTCCTCAAAAAACACAACCTCGACCCAAACGAACTCAAGAACTATCGCCCAGTCTCCAATCTCTCTTTCCTGTCCAAGCTTCTTGAGAAGGTTGTTCTCAACCAGCTCAACCTCCATCTCACCGACAACAACCTCCTCAGTCCATTCCAGTCTGCCTATCGCAAACATCACAGCACTGAAACAGCCCTTCTACATATCTTAAACGAGCTGCTTCTCTCCACTGACTCTGGCAACATCTCCCTTCTTACACTACTCGATCTCTCTGCCGCCTTTGACACTATAGACCACTCTATCCTCCTCCACCGACTCCACCACTCCTTCGGCATCACTGACTCTGCTCACTCCTGGTTTCTCTCCTACCTCTCTGACAGACAGCAGTCCGTCACCATCAACGGCGTCTCTTCCAACCCGGTAACGCTCTCCTGCGGAGTTCCACAGGGATCCGTCCTGGGCCCGGTCCTTTTCACACTCTACACCTCTCCTCTGTCCAACATCATCCAGTCTCACCGCATACACCACCACCTCTACGCTGACGACTCACAACTGCAAGACAAAGACAAACTCGACAACACTCAGTCACTACTGACTCGCACGGCTGACTGCTACAAAGACGTGAAAAACTGGATGACAGCAAACAAGCTGAAACTGAACGACGACAAAACGGAAGCCATGCTGGTAGGCACTCGCCAAAAACTCTCCCAGCTCCCTCCCTCTCTCCACCTTCAACTCGATAGCACCCCCATCCCCCTCTCTGACTCAGCCAAGAACCTCGGCGTCATCCTCGATTCCTCTCTGTCCATGACCAACTTCGTCTCCGCCACGACCCAGGCATGCTATTTCCACCTTCGCCGCATCAGTCAGATCAGAAAATACCTCACTACCGAAGCTGCCACCAAACTTGCTGTCTCTCTCATCTTATCTCGCATCGACTATTGCAACTCTCTCCTTTCCGGTCTCCCTCACTCCACCATCTTCACTCTCCAACGCGTTCAGAACAATGCTGCCCGCCTCGTCCTCAGAAAGAAAAAATCCGACCACATCACACCCCTGCTCAAACTCCTTCACTGGCTCCCCATCCCCCAACGCATCCAATACAAAGTTTTGTCTCTCTGCTACAAATCCCTGAACAACTGCGCTCCTGCCTATCTCTCCAACTTACTTCACCCCTACACACCTTCCCGCTCCCTCCGGTCAGCCTCCGACCCTCTCCGCCTCCACATCCCTCGCACCAAACTTAACACTTTCGGTCCCCGCTCCTTCTCCGTCTACGGTCCATCCATCTGGAACACTCTCCCACTCTCTCTCCGTCAGAAACACTCACTCTCCTCCTTCCAGTCCGCCCTCAAAACTCACCTCTTTCAACAGTTTTAGCACTATATCACCGCACTCCCCACCCCAAGCTGACCGTCGTAATGTATTTCACTGTTTGTGGTACGTGAGTCATTGTCTAAAGCGTGCGCATGCGTGCGCGAGTTGTGAGTGTGCGCTTAGAGTTATAATTAGTATAAGATAAGCGCATTATAAATACCGTAATTATTATTATTAATTATTTCTGCTAACTGAAAGTACGTCGCAACTTTGAAGCAAAGCGTCACCCTTTGACGCTTGTCTTCGAATCGACCCACTCGGGACCGGACGCTATATTGGTTTTGTAAATTTGCGGTGAAAATCACTTCAGGTGAAATCATGAGACCGGTCATGTGGTCCCCAGTCTAAGAATAGTAACGCGCGTGCGAATGGAAATCACCTCGTGCACGCGGAATCCAAAGAGCTGACGACAATACAGATAATGCGTTTTTGGCTCACGTGCGAAGCAAAAGTGAGTCTGTCTTCTAGGCGAGTGGCCGTACGTCCGTCGTCCGTCGTCTGTCGTCTGTCGTCCGTCATCCATCCGCCGTCGTCCGTCGTCGTCCGTCGTCCGTGGCACGTTGGCATTTTCTCGGATACTATTCAAGCTACAGTCTTCACACTTGGCCCAAGGATATTTTGTGGCAAAACCTTTCTAAACATACCAATTTCAGTGACCTCCCACAAAGGTCAAGGTCACAGAGGATCAGGAAATATATCAAAAATAGCTATTTTTGGACATAATTTATTTTTTCTCAAATACTATTCATAACTTCAAACCCAAACTTGGTACAAGATACCTGATGATAAGACCTTTATACCCACACTAATTTGGTTGATCCCTCGGAAAGGTCAAGGGTCACAAGAGCTAAAAAAATAGGTCCAAAATAGCCATATTTTAACAACAGATTTTTTTTTCTCAATTACTAATCACAACTTCAAACTCAAACTTGCTACAGAGATACCTGATGGTAAGACCTATCTATGCATACTAATTGGGATGACCCCTCGGAAAGGTCACGGGTCACAAGAGCGCAGGAAAGTGGTAAAAATCATAGCCATATTTTGACATTTTTATTTTATTCTCAATTACTATTAACAACTCCAAACCAAACCTTGCCACAGAGATACCTGATGGTAAGGTCTATCTATGCATACTAATTTGGAATGACTCCTCGGAAAGGTCAAAGATCACAAGAACTCAGGAAATAGGTAAAAAAAAAATAGCAATTTTTGACAAGAAATGTTATTTTCTCAATTACTATTCACAGCTTCAAACGCAAACTTGCTACAGAGATACCTGATGCACACTAATTTGGATGACCCGTTGGAAAAGGTCAAGGGTCGCGAGCGGTTAACACATGTGTATAAATTGCCAATAATTGTAGTTATTATGAACAGTTTTGCAAACATTTCAGTCAAATTTGACACAAAGGTAGCTGATGATAAGACCTTCCTATGTATCATAATTTAGGCGACTCATCGCAAAGGTCAAGGGTCACGGGGTTTCACAGATGTATGAAACTGATTAAATTTTGAGAAAACATGGATTTTGTTAGTGCAGAAGCATCCCTTTACTTATTATTAGACATGCGTGGATCGGTCATACACGTGAGCCATAAGGGCTTTGCCTTTCTTGTTAAATATATATGATTGTCTGTTGTTTATCATACTACGTGCATGTATGTGTTTGTAATGGTCTCTTATGCCTACTGTGGCAGTAGCTCGTAGACCAAGCACATACACAGGAACAGCGCTTGGAATCCCTGCCGTATGTTTAAAACGTGTAGGAGTCATGGCGCGGCGCTAAAAGACAGAAATATGAAAAAAAAAAAAAAAAAAAAAAAAAAAAAAAAAAAAAAAAAAAACAACAAAAAAAAACCCAAAAAAAACACACACACACGGAGAAGCAACCTACCTGGAACTCTTATAAGCTATGTCACCATAAGCTCATGTAGAAGGTTTTATTCAATGCACAAGCCATTGTCATTTATACTGCTACGTGAAAGATTTCAGGCCTCCCGCCATTTTGTCCACAAGAAATTGAAGAATTTGGCGGATAAATAGATTCTACGTCATTAGCATATATGATTTTAACAAGAAAACATTTACGTCACTCGACAGTAAGATGCCCTCATATAGTTCTTGTTCATAATTCCTGTGACGCCTCATTCTTGCAGTACATATGAAAACACTGTACTCCCTGGGAAGTCTCTTTACGGGAAGGAAAAGAAAAATACTAAGTAATTCTGCACCATCAGCTAATACTTTTAGCAAGACAATTCTGCAAAGATACAAGCATCACGTGTTCAAAATTTGAGATTTCTTCCGGCCCAACGACGAAAACAACTTACCCCAAGCAACGAATCCGTTCCGATTCTAGTGTGCACCACGACACCTACAGTCAATTTAGACCTTCCGAGAGAGCTAGCCTCACCTATCTGGTTTGTGAGTCTTCCGAGACCGTGAGGATCCAAAATATCTTATGCGCCACCACCATCTTATCAGCTAAGTTAGTGTGCCACTGATTTTGACTGATTTTCTAATGCTTTTAATACTGTTGAACCACTTATGCTTTTGCAGCGTATGATGGACTTTAATGTGAACACAAACAATATTTTGTGGGTGCGAGACTTTTTGAAGGACAGGCCGCAACGTGTAAATGTACATGGCAGTCTGTCCGACCAAATGGTGTTAATTTCGGGCTGCCCTCAAGGTTGTGTCTTCTCTCTGACATTGTTTTTAAAATATATATATATATATATATATATATATATATATATATATATATATATATATATATATATATATATATATATATATATATATATATATATATATATATATATACACAGACCATAAGCTTTGTCATACTGCCACTTCTCCTCTCTTAAAGTTCTCAGACGACATGGCTCTTGTATGCCTACTCCAAACAGAAGACAGTCTAGCTGAGTACGTTGCACAGATAGCAGATAGTATTAGAGTCATGGTGCAAAGACAGTTTTCTAAAAGTGAATGTACAGAAACTTAGGAACTCGTCATTGATGACAGGAAAGTTCATGATATTGTTGTACCTGTCTCAATTAATAATCAAGCTGTGGAAGTGGTCACTGAATTTAAATACCTTAGCACAGTTGTGGATGGTAGGCTGTCTTATACTGGAAACACTTATCTGATTGTAAAAAAAAGCAAACCAACGTCTGTACCTTCTTAAGAAACTGAGAAGTTATGATGTCAGTTCCAAGAATTTAGAATCCGTTCTTAGAAGCCTGATTGAAAGCAAACTGACTTTTAACATCACTGCTTGGTATGGCAACCTCAGTATGAAAAACAGGGGCAGACTATCACGCATCGTCAGAACAGCTGGGAAGATCATTGGCCCAAGACAGTACCCGTTAGATGATCTGTACCATATCTGTACCATAGTGCTGTCCGAAGGAAAGCTGCTAGCATTGTTAGTAATCCTCCTCACCCACTATTTGATCAGTTTCAGATGCTACCATCAGGCAGACGATTCAACATGCCACTTGCCAAAAAGAATGTTTTTAAGAAGTCTTTTATTTCAACTGCTGTCTCGATTTTGAACTCTTGATTATAGCGACGTGATATATAATGATTGATGGCCTGGCAGTAATAGAGAAGGAGCTAGCTCAGCTGGTGGAAAAGCTGGACAGTACAGCCATTGCGTTCGGGATGGAAATCAGTGCAGAGAAGACAAAACTGATGACCAATAACACCAGTGGCATTGGCACTGACATCATGATTGGAAGACAAAAACTGGAAACAGTTAATAAATTCAAATACTTAGGAGCCATTGTGACACATGAGGGATCAAAACCAGAAATACTGTCCAGGATTGCGCAGACAACAACAGCACTGACAAGATTGAAGACCATATGGAAGGACAGAAACATCACACTCTGCTCCAAGATCAGACTGATGCGCTCCTTACAGTCATCTCAGTGTTCTTATATACCTTTGATTCATGGACCCTCACAGCTGATCTTGAAAGGAGGATACAAGCTACTGAAATGAGATGTTTTTGAAGGCTGCTTGGCATTTCATACAGAGATCACATCACGAACGAGGAATTGGGGAACCGAATCAGGCATGCCATCGGGCCTTATGAAGACCTATTAGCCATTGTGAAAAAACGCAAACTGAAGTGGTATGGGCATGTCACGCATTCAGGAGGGCTTGCCAAAACAATCGTGCAAGGCACGGTGCAAGGAGGACGAAGGAGAGGAAGACAGAGGAAAAGATTGGAGGACAATATCAGAGTGGACAGGACTGAAGCTGGGCGATACGCTAAGAATGGCAGAGAACAGAGAGGAATAGAGGGAGCTGGTTGCCAAGTCAGCAGTGGTGCCCCAATGGTCGGCAAGACAACGGGATATATATAAAAATAATATGTGATCTACAGATCTACATAACATTACCTCCCATCTTGTGATTGATTGCTTGTGATAGATTTTTGCAATGATAATTTTAATGAAATGTTCTCATAGTGTTTATTGGTGTCTTGTCTTGTTGTTTTATGACGAGCCAAAAGGTAAATTTCTGTCGTGCTTTGACTCGACCAGACAATAAAGTTGTATTGTATTGTATTGTATTGTATTGTATTGTATTGTATTGTATTCGGGGCCTCGGCTCTAGAGCCCCCCAAAATAACTGATGCCCCGGCCGGGGCTACTTTCTGGGACAATACAATACAATACAATACAATACAATACAATACAATACAATACAATACAATACAATACAACTTTATTGTCTGTTCGAGTCAAAGCACGACAGAAATTTACCTTTTGGCTCCTCACAAAACAACAAGATGACTCGAACAGACAATAAAGTTGTATTGTATTGTATTGTATTGTATATTGTATTCGGGGCCTCAGCTAGTGGATCCGCCAAAACTTGCAAAAATGAATTAATTATTATTCAAAACGTAGCTACATTATAAACTGAGTACACCTGCATGCTATTCTGAAAGCCCCCCCATCCGAGTCTGCCCTGGGGGACTTGGGTGGGGTTCACTACTTTTTAGTTCCCAGGGTCACCCTCAGTGGTCAGCCCCACAGGGTGGGTTTTCCCTTCTATTCTGGGGCATGTGTTTGTGTCTACTCTTGGTCCATTTACCTGTGTTTTCCTTTTTTCCCTTTCGGCCCGGCAAACCGCTGTAGCGGTTGGCGGTCTCGTATACCGTTCAGCCCGGCAAACCGCTAGAGCGGTGTCAGGTGTTTCGTATCGCGCGCCCGGTGACGCGCGAGCCTCGCTGCGCGTGTGGTGACCTCGCCCTTCGCACTGAGACATCCTGTTTACACTACAAGGTCCTGACAGTGCGCACGTACTTTTGCCTGTGGTATGCCGCGGTCAGTTTTGCGGCGCTAGCGTGGACTTGAAATTACGGTCTAAATGGCGAGTGGAAATGTGTAGATATTCGGAGTGATATAATTTTGTGTTTGGAGACATGGTTTCAACAGCAGATAGCTTTGATGTATTGGGCCCCCACCCGGGTCTGCCCTGGGGGACCTGGGTGGGGTTAGGTACTTTTTAGTTCCCAGGGTCACCCTGGTCAACCCCACAGGGTGAGTTTTTCTCTCTATTCTAGGGCATGTGTTTCTGTCTACCCTTTGTCCATTCACCTGTATTTGCCTTTTTAAAACTCTCCCTACTGTCTGCATTGCCTATAGCTCTTGATATTGGAT
>BTPG01000008.1:49540906-49548406 GCA_036245525.1 Semisulcospira habei
GACAGTTTCAGTGGTGTGGGGACAGTTTCAGTTGTAGGGGGACAGTTTTAGAATCGAGAATGTTCTTCACTGTGCGAGAAAGATTTTTCGCCTATGATGAGCCAAAATTAGCCAGCTGGCTGTTCCGCTTATGTACACTAAGCGGGTGTGTGTGTGTTATAAACCGGTGACGCGTGATGGTTTGACTAGGTATTCAGTACTATATACTGACTGTGTTGTAATTAGTCTTTGTTTAAAGCAGTCAATGACAGCATTAATTATTTAGGTGGGGTCGGGTATCTGCCTTAATAATCGTGTGTTGTCAGCTGATCAAAAAACGTAGCTTGAATGATTTTTGAAATGGAACTAGGACGGTTAGGCGATTAAGACATTGGTGGTAAGTGCTGGAGCGCGTTAGTTTAAATACGGAGAGGATCAAATAAATCTATAGATTCTTAAATAGGATTCTCAGGAGCCCACATTATTATTCTCTGGGGGTAAAACTATTGGCGTCAGAGAGAGAGAGAGAAAGAGAGAGAGAGAGAGAGAGAGAGAGAGAGAGAGAGACACTATTTGGGCATAGAGGACTATTGTTTACCATGGTGGTATGAACAGAAAGTATTCTCAGGAAGGCCAACTCTGACAGCATCGAGTGGTGGGGTGTGGGGGTGGGTGGTGTGTATTTCTCGGGAAGATATTTTAAGTAGCCTTTTGTTTCCAAGGGGTTGGGGCAATAATGCCTAACGGGAATTCCCACAATGACGCAAGTAGTCATTTCTCGAAAACAGCTGATCGTAAATGAGTCGTTTACATTGACAAAGGTAAAACTGTAAATGCCGATTGAATAATTAGCCTTTGTTTAAAAAAGTCAATGACAGCATTAATTATTTAGGTGTGGTGGGGGATCTGCCTTAATAATCGCAGGTTGGTAGCTGATCAAAAAACGTAGCTTGAATGATTTCTGGAGTGGAACTAAAATGGCTAGGTAATAAAGGTATTGGTGGTAAGTGTTGGAGTTCGTTTGTCTAAATACGGAGAGGATCAAATAAATCTATAGATTGGGGGGAGGGTGTCCATCACCTGTCTACTTATCTATCTCTCTGCGTACTGTGCGAAAGCAGTTCCAGTCACTGAGAAGCTGCCTCGCGTAACAGAGCATGACGTATAGCTTGAGATCCACATAGTCCTGGAAAAGAACTGAAAGCCCAGCGCGCAAAGGCCATAGAGCCGACGTCGGTCCGATGGTCTATTGCGCATTGGGAACGTACTGTGCTGACAGACGCCACACATGTAGGGGCAGGAATACGGCACGTTGCTGAACTTCTGGCAGTAGTCAGGCGGAAACTGGTTGCCGGGACCACACACCCACGAGTCTTTGGACGGACAGTTCACTGGAAATAGAAGACGTACGTCGGTAAATAGATTAGTTCAGTAAATGTAATGTGTTTTCTGCCGTTGGGTTGTAAATCACAGTATGTCCAGTATTGCTAACAGTGATATTTTCATTATTGGCTTTCGCCAATCCATCAAGGCAGACATCTCGAACGATCAGGTAAGAAAACGTTATGTAAATGTATACGTACGTATCTCACAGGTATCGCCAGAATAGATGTTAGCACACGAGCAGGTGCAGGTGTTGATGTCCAGGGTCCCTCCGTTGAAACACAGCTTGCCTCTACAGTCTGTAACAGTACTCTATCATAGGCACCATATTACACTTAACCCATTCAGCTCTGTCGCACTACAGCAGGAAATGGGTCGACCATGATAATTCAAGGGTAGTGCCAGATTAGCTTGGCGCCTGGTGGACCATGATAATTCAAGGGTAGTGCCAAATTAGCTTGGCGCCTGTCGGCGCCAAGCTAATCTGACACTACCCTTGAATTATCATGGTCGATCCATATTCTGCAACAGGTGCATAGTCGTTAGATGACGCCTCCCAAATTTGGGAAATACGTGCGTCGGGCTGAATGAGTTAAAATAGGCTCACAACCCCGCCGCGAGCTAAAACTTATGCGCACTCACATGATAGACACGCACTCGCTGACTCACTCAGCAGAAATCAACACACTTACGTGGTGTGAAGATCAAGCTCAAGCGGGATTGTTTATGAAATAATTGAACAACGTGGCCTGAAATCGGTACCAAAGCAGTAGATATATTTTACTGATGAGCAACAGAAATACAACATTTGTTTTTAGAGTATTCCAAAAATGTCGCATTCCTTTTGCACGTCAGTATAGTAAAAGCAACGTTCGCAATCCTATCACTATCGTCACGTTGTTCATCGTCACTATTATTGTTATTGTTATTGTTATAATAATAATAATAATAATAATTATTATTATTATTTTATATACATTCTTATTCTTATTATAATGTTTCTTTTCTTCTTCTTCTTACTTTATTATTATTATTATATTGTGATTCTCCGCTTCATTATTACCGGTTACATATATTTACAACCAGTTTATATATATATATATATATATATATATATATATATACGTATATATATATATATATATATATATATATATATATATATATATATATATATATATATATATATATATATATATATATATATATATATATATATATATATATACGTACTAAGGAGCAAAAGAAATGTGATTCTAAAAATGTCGAATTTCTTTTGAGCCTCAGTATATAATAATCTGCGTGTCGGCATGAACGCAAGGTCTGCTCACCGCAAAGTTTGCCGCTGGCATCACAAGTCTCAGGACACGCTGAGCAGCTCTTTGTGGAGTTGGTGTAAGGGGTCCTAGTGCTGTATAGACTGTCGGACACAAAACATACATACAACCCAGTACGCAAAAGGCTGTCGGGTCTCAGTCGGCCGCAGTCGGCCCGAGCAGTTGTCCGCGGGCCCACTGCGGCCGACTTCGGCCCGGTGGCCGTTGCGTACCGGGAATTGTTATCCTCTTCCTCCATTGAAGCAACCTCATTCACGATGTTGAAGATTATGTTGTTTTTTAGTGGTACGTAGCGGGATTCTTTTCAAAAGAAAATGTTACATAGAGTCCAGAGACAGAACAAGCACTGTCGCCTTTGGAAGGCTTTTGCACTCCCCGGGTATGGTGCAGGGAAAATGGACATTTGGCGGTAGGCTGTACGGCAGTGCAGTAACGGATAGGGTGCATTCGAGGATGATTAGGAAGTCAGCCTCGGCACGAGCGTAAAACGCGGTATTGGGAGGCGTTTTTTATATATATATATCTATATATATATATATATATATATATATATATATATATATATATATATATATATATATATAGCCGTTTGATTAGTAATCTTGCTGCCTGTCTTGATATCACCCCCTTTCCCCCTACTGCGGAATTACTGCTGAAGTAATCGTCAGTTAAAGCTCAACTACAGGGTCAGGTAATTTACGTAGCAATGTGCCCCTGAAAATCTTTAGTCGTCATCAGGAATATAGCTTGAAAATCTACACGAGTTGTGTGCCCCTGCCAAAATCTTTGAAAGTCAGTTGGAATACAAACAATGAAATCGACATGCGCTTTGCGCCCAGGTTTCTGAACGTCAATAGGAATACAGGAACAAAGAAAAATCCTTCGAGTTGTCTGCTCCCGACAAAGTCTCTGAGCGTAAATGGGATTACATGTTCCTGTATTCCTTTTAACGATCGGAGCCTTTGTCACGGGCGTTTACATTTCCTTGTTCCTGTATCCCTGTTTCCTAGCCCTGCGGCTTTACCCAAAAGCGTAGTTGCAAAAGCTCTGTGGACGTCCGTTGCAGTTGGCCTGACCACATCCGATGCGTTGGGTGTAGGAGGTAACCACCTGAAAATTAATGTATAGAGGAGCAAAAGAAATGCGACAGTTTTAGAATCCTCGAAAACACTTTTGTTCCTCAGAACGGTATTTTTTCTTCCATTGTTTTCATTGATCGTGTTTGTGTTCTGTTACAAGACGTAAATGATCAATGACGGACAGTTAGAACTTCCGATTTTCCGGCTTAATTATAGTGGACTGTGTGCATTTGTGTCTTCACTACAAGTATACTGATGAGCGAAAGAAATGCAACATTTTCGGAACCATCGGAAACACTACGAGCAAAAGAAATGCGACATTTTCGGAACCATCGGAAACATTACAATGTTTCCGATGGTTCCGAAAAAGTCGCATTTCTTTTCCTCGACAGTGTACCTTGTGCGCACTCGTCAAGCCTGTGTTTGTAGATCTCACCCGCGCAAATGAGTTGTGTGTACGTATGCCTATCTTACATGCCATTTACCTATGATTACCGTATCTGATCTCAAACCTGTGTGTAATGTCCAACGTCTTTCCAGTTGCCAGTAGTGGAACCCACACCGTACTCAAAATACTGAATCTCGCTGATCCACGCCTTGACGATGCCCTCCCAGCCGTACGATCCTGTGTGACCATTCTGGCCGATGTACACACCAGGCAGGGCTGTAGAATGAATGAATGAATGAATGAATGAATAAATGAATGAATGAATGAATGAATGAATGGACGAATTAATTAATTTATTAATTAGTTAAAAGAATACTGCTCACTTGTTTGGTTGTTTTGCGCAACAACAACAAAAAAACCAACCAAAAAAAAAAAAAAAAAAAAAAATATCGGCAAATTCATTCTTCTGTTTCCTCAAATCGCTGTAAAACAATAGCTGATTAAATTTGTACGTGTTGTGTTTTCTTTAAGACTTATCAGGACTTTTCAATTATAAATAATCAATCCAGACCAAAAAGGTGACTGCCAAGCGTGTAATATGCAAAGAAGTACCCAACGGAGAAAGAAACACGCTTAGAAAAGACGGGTACAACACAATTTATTAATATTTCGGGTAAATACCCTTTGTCAAAATAGACAAACAAACAAACATAGAGATTAGCCGCTACTTATCTTCAATGGCAGAAGGAATGTGGCAACTGAAGGAGGTGACGTAAAATAAAAGAAAAGAAAAGGAAGAACAAAAGTGCGGAAAAAGTAAAAATGACGTCAACGAAAAATCGCGTAAGAGAGAGACTCGGAAAGAACCTGAACACGAGAGACAAGAGTGTGTGCAAGCACGTGCAGGAGCGAGCGAAAGAAAAGGCGTGTAGATGAGGCCAGAGAAAGAGAGAGAGAGAGAGAGAGAGAGAGAGAGAGAGAGAGAGAGAGAGAGAGAGAGAGAGAGAGAGAGAGAGAGAGAGAGAGAAAGAGAGAGAGAGAGAGAAAGAGAGAGAGAGAGAGAGAGAGAGAGAGCGAGACGGAGAGAGAGAAAGAGAGAGAGAACGAATGGGGAGTACCCTTGGGCACGAAGTAGGCTGAGTGTATAATACACAAAGCCTGCTAAACACCAACCCGAAGGCAAACTTTATATCACCTTCAAGTTGAGGACTACCTCGGGGAAAAACGGGAGGACCCCGGGAAAAAAACCCCAGCATTTAGCACGGTACACAACAAGTAATAAGTCATGAAAACAAAGCAAAGAATCAAAATCAGTAAGAGAATATTGGTATAAGTGGAGAGTAGGTAGTTGTGAAACCGTCTTCAAGGGTAACTCAAAAAATAAGGGGGAGAGAGAGAGAGAGAGAGAGAGAGGGAGATGGGGGCGGGGGGGGGGGGGGGGAAGGGGGGAAGGAGTAAGGAAAAAAAAAAAAAAAAAAAAAAAAAAAGGGAGGGGGGTGGGGGGGGGGGGTGGGCGGAAGACAATCAGCCAGAGCCACCAACCCCACCCAACGGGCACCCACCAGCCCACAGAAAAACACACAGGTACGCAACAAGACGACCACATACATCCCCAAGGGATGCACACGATCGCCCCGCCCCAAAACCGCGTATCAAACCGTGAGCCGGAGACACGGTGCCCGACAGGGAAGGGCAAGGGATCCAACTAAACGATCGGCCAGCGCTGAGAAAGTCCCCAAGGGAAATGTACATATCAACCAGCGCCAACATCACGTAACTGATTAGTGAGTAGTAAATCAGTGAGGTAAAGTAGCAGACACAAGCAAGGTAAACAATGTTAATCTTTCATATTCATCCCGAGTGGCGCCACAGTGCCCAGTTTATTAATCAGAAATTTTTCACGGTCTTTCCTGGCCCAGACATTACTGGCTTGCATAAGCCAGAGGCCTTTAACTCGAATGTCTGAGACGGAGTGGTCGGCCTGATTGAAATGTCGTCCGACCGGTCTGTTGTATTGGTACTTGACAGACTGAAGATGTTCTTTGAAACGGTCGTTGATGGTTCTTTCCGTCTCTCCAACATAGAGTTGGCCGCATTTAACACAGGAGATGACATAAATCACGTTGGTGGTTTGACACGTGAAGTATCTGTCTATGTTGAATTTGTAACGTGGACCATTGACCACGGTGGAAGGGCAAATAAAAGGACACGTCTTGCAATTAGGAACATTGCACGGAGTGGAGCCGGAGGCTCTGGTGGTATGACGAGGCTTGAGAGTAGAGCGAACAAGCATGTCCCGCAAATTAATATCCCTCTTGAAAGCTACCAACGGAGGTTCAGAAAAGATAGCAGCAGATTCTTGACTGGATGACAAAAGACCCCAGTTAGAAAGAAGGATTTTACGCACCGGATTGGTGTGGGGATGGTAGATCATGGTTACGATAGGTCTGTCACTATCAGCGGTAGGTTTAGTCTGCAGTGTACTCGCGCGACTAAGTTTTTGAACCGTTTGGAGAGATCCTTGAACAACAGTATGTGGGTAGTGTCTGTCGATGAAAAATCCAGCCATTTCTTTGGATTGAACATCAAAATCTGATTCTTCGGAACATATTCTTTTTAGCCGAAGAAACTGGGAATAAGGGATGCTGTTTTTAATTTTGGGGTTGTGAGAAGATCGGTAGTCGAGGTAGGAATGTGAGTCGGTAGGTTTGTAATGTATTGAAGTTTTCAACATTCCGCAGTCAATCCTGATGTTCATGTCCAGAAAGTCGACTGAAGTAGCTGATATAGTGTAAGTGAACTTGATGGATGGGTGGAAGTCCTGCACGAAGTGAATGAAGTCTAAAAGTGCAGCTTGGGTCATGTGAGTAGCTCCTAAACCGTCATCGATGTAGCGTTTATACATCTCAGGGACAGGCCCAGTGTATTGCTGAAGAATCTGTTGCTCAAGGAAACCCATGAAAAGGCAAGCATAGCTGGGTCCCATTTTTGTGCCCATCGCTACGCCACTGCTCAGTGCAGTGGCGTAGCGATGGGCACAAAAATGGGACCCAGCTATGCTTGCCTTTTCATGGGTTTCCTTGAGCAACAGATTCTTCAGCAATACACTGGGCCTGTCCCTGAGATGTATAAACGCTACATCGATGACGGTTTAGGAGCTACTCACATGACCCAAGCTGCACTTTTAGACTTCATTCACTTCGTGCAGGACTTCCACCCATCCATCAAGTTCACTTACACTATATCAGCTACTTCAGTCGACTTTCTGGACATGAACATCAGGATTGACTGCGGAATGTTGAAAACTTCAATACATTACAAACCTACCGACTCA